>JAAAKL020001429.1:0-31023 GCA_010016065.2 Carybdea cf. marsupialis auct. non (Linnaeus, 1758) | reverse complement strand
CAGTTAATAAAAGTTTTATTCATTAGTCTACGTGACTATTGTAACTACAAAAAATTTCTAAAACATCTTTTTTTTCACAGAACTGTCATATGCCACTATCCTTAAAATATATAATATTGGGGACTTCAATTTATATTTTTAATCCGTGGCAATGGAGAGGATCCATGGCCCACAACTGAGGTATTCTACTCCCTCATTAACCAATACATATAATCTTTGTTACCATGCTGAAGTGGAAACGTTTCGCCAAACGAACTCTATACAAATATAGATGCAAGATCCACCCTGCGTATCCGAATTTTATATCCTACCCCTGCATCTCACCACACTCCCTTCCCATCCAAACCCTATCGTAATTAAAAAACGGTCAGCCTAGTCATCCTTACTTTGAATCACTTCATCGATGTTCTGTTGGATAAACATTTTCCACAAACAAAAATTCTACGCATCAATATCTCTGTTCCGTAATGCGGCAACTCTCTCTCACTATCACTCCGGCTCCCTCTTAAGACAAAATGGATCACACAAACCAAGGAGATAAAGAAGCATGAGGGCTAGGGAATTGTTATTTATAGCTTTATCATAAGGTGAAAGTCTCAAACAATACTGAGTTTTTAAAGGAAACTCTTTTTTAATTCAACCGTGTTTACTCTATCCCAATAATTCTCATGATTTTAAATCAAAATATCTTACTAACAGATGAAAGCAATTATGATAGCCGAAAATGGAAGAGGTGAAAAAACACGCCAATGGTGACATTTGCATATAGTCAGATCTGGAAAGGTTTACACTACACTGCACACAAACTTGATCCACAAATCCCACCTTTAGCTAATGCCCACCCCAAGGAAACATCTCCCTGATAAGTATGATCACAACCCAACACCTAGATTAGTTTTGCGACAAACAATCGATCACAATGAAGACACGGAAGGAAAATCGCTAGCAGACTCTGATGGTTAGTTACAGTGTAGCAAATTTGTCAAAACAAATTTGTTATGATGCTGATCCTGATACTGTGGTAATCGTAAGAAACAAAAATAATAACATGGCATGACAAGTATCTATCATCAATGGTATCAACTGAATCGACAAACGTCAGAATATTAAGCAAAAATAAAACCTTTGCCTTAACAACATGCTTTTGATACAACAACAATGAAAGCAAAACTGAGCTTTGATAGAGGAACAATCAGCTATTTGAATTGTGTCAATGACTTTACGTCACTGTGATTTGGACTTCAGGGGTCTGACCACATCTGAAAATTGCCATGATGGTTGACAAATCACGTACTTTGATATTAAATATTTCAAAAACTACATATTAGATTGACTAACAGCTTCGAAACAGTTTTCAAATCAGCACGAAAAGTTCTTCTCTGCAAAAGCAAATTCACTGTTTTCCCTTTTAAGTCACAATAGATAGAAAATTGATACTATCAAGCATTCTCGTCTAAGAATGACGCGAAATTCTTGTAACCACAACACTTAATACTTTACTTTTTCGATTTATGTCTTTTTTGTCTCGGGTTAGACCAGGTAAGACGGGCGATAGTGGACCTCCATGTATCTCTGTTTGATGCCATTTCTTTTCCAATGGTCAGCCTTTTATGTCCTCCTCCATATTCTTGATTCAGGTCTTCTCTGGTCTACATGCAGGTCTTCAGTTAGGTACCTCAAAACTTCTTATTCTTACTAGGACCTCATCTGCGCCTCTTCTCTCCACATGTCCGAATCACCTCAGTCCTCTTACCAACAACACTGCGTCCAGGTTCCTGATTTCCTCATTTTCCAGCTACTTCATCACTACTCAGCCTGTTTCTCCAGGTATCTGAGCATCCTCCTGTTGCAACTTCTCATGATCTTCTTCATGCTCTCTATCAGCGCACATGTTTTCCCTCCGTACAACAGCACTAACCTGACACGTAACTCATATACATGACCTCTTCTCTTCAATGGAGTGCTTCTATTCAACAGGAGGCTAGCTATCTCTGTCCATTTGTTCCAGGCCGACGCAGTCGAAGTCTCACTGTTCTTCCCGAGGATCCCTCACTGTCCAGCATATCACCGAGATAGCAGAACTTTGACACTTTTTCAAACCTCCGTCCACTTCGATGGAGTCATCTTTTCGCGGAAATACACCACCTGCAAACTTAGGATACTCAAAATGTACCATATTGTTCAAAGATGGGAGGTTAGTACAATTCTAGTGAAACCATCTATGACATGGTTCACAGAAGATAGAATTGACGCCTAGCGCATTGCCTTTTCCACTGTAGAGTGAGATGCGAAGCCATCCTGCCATTCTGCAGGGATTTATTTTTCTGACATGATCTTCCTACATACTTCCAGGAGAACTCTGATTCTTCTCCTGCTCCCATCAAGAGGTCTCTGCTCTCTCCAGATGGACCAACAGCTTTATCTCTCTTCATGCTGTACAGTGCCTTCTCGACTTCTTTAGTATTAATGTCACTGATAGGGCCTTCTACCGGAAGTGCGTCCTCGATGATGTCCTCATTTTCACCATTTAAAAACTCTTCGAGGTATGACCTCCTTCTTGTTCACCTTGATGGATCCCTCGCGTCTTCTGACGTAGTTCGTGTCAGTTATATTTTTCTTGTCTTTCCTCATCTGTTCAACTATCTTAAACATCTTACTCTTTCCCTGGGGGCTCTCAAGGTCCCTCTTCACTCCTCCCATGATTGTCTCTTTGCTCTTGCCACCTCTGCTCTTGTCTCTCTGCACTTATCCCCGTACGCCTGCTTAAGCCTATGTTGAGTTAGGCAAGCTCATCAAGGAATAGCTCTAACACTCCCAAGCTTCTCCTCCTTACAAGAAATAAGTCTACCTGTGTTCCTGGGACGCCACTCTTGTATGTTATGTTCTTTTCTCTATCCTTCTTGAAGTAGGTGTTAGCAATCATCACCTAATGGTTCCTGCATCCAACAGTGTTCTGCCCTCTGGGTTTTGACTTCCATATCCGTATGGGCCCATCACGTCCTAATAGCCAGTCTTGTCATTACCAATATGACCATTCAACCATTCATGTCCATTCGACAATCAAGCATTCACTGTCCCAGAACTCCTCCTTCTCCTGGGAGCTACATCTTGATTAAGGTGCATAGGCAGAAAAGATATGATACACAGTTTTACCAAGAACAATCTTTATCTTCATCAGTCTGCCCTGAATCTCACAAATCCTATCACATTCTTCACCATTTCGTCCTTTACAAAAATGCCAACTCCTCCTTTACCTTCCTCCTTGCCATAGTACCAGAGCTTGCTTTTTGACAACCAGTTGTAGCTGTTTTGGCTCTGCTGTTCCTGTACTGCACCTCCTAAGAACACATTGTTGATCTTCACATTGCTAAGATATCCACAAACTCTCTTCTCCTTCTAGACAAGCCCCAACATTTACTGTGCACACTCTAATCTTGCCACATTCTCTTCTTGCATGTGTACAATGATCTAAACTGGGGATTCTAAGCATCCCCTGCCCATATAAGGGCTGCCTGTGACTGGGGTCCATGTTGTTATTGAAGTACATCATCTGTACTTGTTTGGAGCAAGCATTTTTAAACCCTGGGTGCCCTTTCTGATGGTTAACCCTCCATTATTTATCCAGCCTTGGGACGGCATGGGATTGCACTAAGTTACACAGCACTATGGCTGAGTTGATTTGATTTTGGAGCTACCTTATCCTTGCCTTTGCCATGATCCCAACTTGCAAGGCAGGCGGTTGGAATGGTAGGTGACAGAGCATGTCCACATGCTGGTGGGTCATGTCCCTTTACCTCTGGGGTTCCAAACTGCTCCAAGATGCCTTAAAGATTTAACCTGGGGTTGCAAGGTACCCAGTATCCTTGGTGTGCCATGGGGAGGCAGTGTGAGAGTCCTGGCATATAGACCTGTAAAGCCATCAAGGAAGGACTTACGCATTACCCTCCTTTTTGCTCATGGAGCTAGGTGACAGCTGCAGCTGGAAGCAAGAATGAAAAGCAGCCTACACAACACTACGCTACAACACTACAGACTACAAGCCCAGTGTTCTAAGAACACCACACCACAACACTTTATGTCTGTTTCAATGTTATTAATGTCATTCACTTTACATAAAATTCAACTTACAAACAACAAACAGTTACAATATGCAAGGAGACAAAGCTACATTACCAAACAAGAAGTATGTTCATACAAGGGCAGGGCATAGTCTTCGATATTAAGGAAGGAGATACAATTCAAATATCATTAACTCTTTGAGCATATTTATGTCCATCTTCAATCTCCTTTAGTCTCTTTCAAAACTTTTCCACCAAGGCCATCCCTCTTGATAATCTTGGGAGAAGTTTCGGAGAGATTCTCTCAAAGATAGTTCACAGTCCATAATCTTCCCAAAGCCAATCTTGGTGACTTTATATATTACAACAAAAAATAAAATATTATACAACACCCCATTTTCTTACCCCCACCCCCACCAGTTTATTAGATTACAGGAATTCTGCAACAACTGTTCCAATCACTCAAACCATTTCAGACTTGAAATAACTTATATAAATACTATAATAGTAATATAATTATAATTAGCATAATCTTATATACAAAGACAATAATGTTTATGAAAGGAAACACTCCAGGAAACTATGTCCTTGTATATGCATGCACTAAATATTACTATTACTTGGTTCACATGGCCAATACATCACAATACTTGAGTCCATTCTAAGACCTTTGGTGACAAAATTGGTCAGTTCCTCAAACAAAGGAATGCAAGACAAAGCATGCAACATATTGCAATATGAGTAAAGCATTAAACAAACAATACATAAAACTGGGGCTATACCATCCTGGTGACAAAATGGTGCTGATGGTAATATCTGCATTAATCTACAATATGGGTCAAAACTTCCTCAACATATTTTCCCTTGAAAATGCCCTAATGGCTAGTTTAAAATAATCAGCTATCATCAATTCTATGCTCTTATAAACCTTCTGTCCTATTTATAATGCTTTCAGGAATTATGTGTTCTCAACAGATTCACTTTGCAAATGATAGTCAATGGTGACCTATGTTATGGGGCAGCCTTATCATAATTTAGGGCATCAGTGTAATTAAACCTGGGTTCTTCTAGAACATTCTTTAACTTTCCAGACCATTCTATAACCTTCCAGAACATTCTAAAACCCTCAGGAACATTCTAAAACCTTACAGAACATTCTAAAATCTTCCAGGACATTCTAAAATTCTGTGCTTAGTTCTATAAGTTTCCAGAAGCTTCCATACATTTTTGTATAACACACTAGAAATTTCCAGAATGTTCTAGGATATTATATGACTTCCTAAAGTATTCTATGTACACAAGTCGAATTGTAATTGATTAAGAAAGGCAACCATTTATGCATCTTTCGTCATAGCAATTAACACTACCTGTAAACAAAATGATTGATGACCTGTTAATAAAATCTCATATATTGAGCAACCTCTCGTTTCTGTGGAATACATCAACAGATGTCTACAATCTAGTGAGTACGTTAAATAAGCAAATTATTGTTTTTTGCTTTGTTACTAGTTTTAGTTCATATTTGGCAACAGCCTATCTCTTGTGCACTGACACAAGCCCCATTCTACAAGCATATCTCTAGATGTAGCTTTGAAAGCATGACATACCCTCAGGTTGTGTACACTTTCAATTTTCCTTGTTCCCTTCTCAGTTACATGGAGAACAAGGATGTACACCCCAAAATACATTTTACAAGAACCTCCTATGAATAAAGAGTTACATAGGCCTACTTTATTATTAGCAAAATTAGCCTACCTAGGCATTTCATCCCCAAGTGAAGTGATATCTGCATACCTATGATGCTAGTTTGTAGGCAACCACTCTCTTCTTGATGACTAAAAATATCAGTTTCCTTCACTTCTCAAATCATCTACCTGCATAGCAATCCAGTTTATAGTTCTATCTCAGAAAATCTCTCTCAAAATATCCATGGAATATTATGAGATTAGTGCTTGATTAGATCTAAAGCAATATTTTGAGGTTTAGAGTGGAATGATTTTCATACTATGATGCAGCTTACTAACTTTTCTCTGTGTTTCATATGAAAACAATAATCTGAGTGAGATTGTAACTGCATTTATTTGAAAGGGTACTTTACTGTTGTATAAATTTGGTAACAAAGGTTGTGGAATTAAGTATGTGAAAACCGTCTACCTTAAAATTGTGTGATATCTTAGTGGAAGGAACATGCAAATTGAAATAAGAAATAAAGTTTTTAATTTTTTTCTGACAATCTTCTAGACATAATCCTTACCAGATGCTACAGCAAGTAAAATAGAAGGTTGGCAACTCTTGCTATCTCAATGATATCAATAGTTATAAAACTAACTATGGTATGGTTTCTCTTTGGTTTTATGCCACCTGAAACAGTTCTAACTTTTTGGTGATTAACCCTTTTGCAATGGTGCTGTGCACAGTGATAAATAACTGACAATGCTTCCCTAAAAGCTTATATTGTGTACAGAAAGTCTTAAAATCGATCCTTAGTCAACCACACAGTAGTCTATGCATTAAATGAAATAGATCTGTCATTTCCATAATACATCATAAAATTCTACAGCTATACATAGTTGTTTGATTACTCTATACAGACATCAAACTAATAACACAACTATTTATAGCTGTCTTATTAAGCCTTTTAAATCTTTTGACAGTTAACTCAGCCTCATCCAAAAACCACAACTAAAAACTTGCCATGCAGATGTGACTTCAAATATGACATATACTGTACGTATACTGTATTTTCTTTTTAAGTAAATATATTCATGAAAATAAACTGTTTGGGATATATTTCATGAGACACATGAAATAAATGTTTGCATTTGACAAATGTCAAAATTCCATTTTTATAATGCATTCCACCTGCTCTAGGTCCTGCAGCTGAATATAAAAAGATTTGCTACATTTTATTGTGCTACTTTTTAATTAACAACAATTTACACCAGGTTTGGTTTTTCTCAAACACAGTTTTTCTTCTTGGTGCATAGATGGAAGATTACATTAATTACAGCATTTTGCAAAAAAGACATTTATGCCTAAACCAATACATAGCTGATCTTAACAAATCTAATTATATTATTGATACATATTATAATTAGAAAATATTGCATGAAGCCTGGAAACTAAAGGTGAAATTGATGTTCTCTATTGTTTTTATGTAAGCTACTACAGATGTTCCTAACTTTGAATGTTCTCCGCTTTTAATCTATCCTAATATTCTACCAGAGTAACTGAAAGTCAAATAACAGATGTAAATACGGTAAATGGAACTGTTCAATCATACAAATTGACACTGTGATCATAGAAGATTGCCTTGACTCTGTGGCACCGATTATCTATGCCAGAGTCAAGGAATCTATTACTAATCCAGACTCTGTATAACTATGCAAGTTGATTGCATATACCCCTAAAATAATTGTAAATTTTACAGCCTCTTAAGATATTACAAGGTATACCATGGTGCAAAAATTAGATACATGTCATGACCTATTGTCCATCTGGAAAATAGCTCACACTGCCAGAATGGTAATAACACAGTTTCAAAAAATCCACTATAAATAACCTTTAATATTGAAACAACTGCTTGCTACCTTTTGAAGGCAAGTCATTGATGCTCCATGAGGGGAACTGTAGGGTTAACTCCTCAAAACATAGAATAAGCAAAGTATCAAATCTGTTAATCAGCAGGTGTATGATGGTCACGTTACTTCAAAGACTATCTATAACCCACTGTCCAGGCTTCATACCTACAGTGGATAATTAGAAACCCTCTCTCGTTCACTAGTTGATTGAAGAATACTTGGAGTGTCACTATCAGAAGTGTCGTCTTCACGTAAAAGTTTGTACCTTGACTTGCATGTCTTATTTACAGTGAAGCAACCTTTGAAAACCTTCCTGCAATATCCTCTGAACTCTTCACTTTGAAAGCAATAAAGCACTGGGTTGATACAAGAGTTAGAAAAAGCTGCCAATACACCAAATTGATACAGTGCTGAATTCCACTCCATTCGACCTATTCCAACATATTGAAATAAGAAGTACATCACATTATTTGGTGTCCAACAAAAAAAGAAAGCTAAAACGACACATAGAACAATTTTAACTGTCCTTCTCCTCTTCTTCATTCTATTTTTCCTTTGTTCTATTCCTTGTGTCGATTCGACGTTTTCTAATGCCATGTCCATGCGTCGGAGACACCTACTTATCCTGTAGAAAGTGTAACAAAAGACAAGAAATGGGACTATAAACTGTATCGTAAACACTGAGCCATAAATAACTACTGGTATCCATGAACGTTTCCAATGGTAATAGCAAAAATTACCGACTGACGCTTTCGTGCGTGAATAATGTATTCCTGCCACGGTGGGAATTTCCACAAGTCCTGCACATAGCCAAATGCAAACTATAATAATCCATGTCCGTTTGGTCGAGGCTTCTGTGTAGGCACGAACAGGGTTTGTTACTGCTTTCAGTCTTTCAAAACTTATTGCCACCAAGGAGTATACAGAAACAAGGGCAAGGTAAAACGGTACACCATACCCCGTGAAAAACTTGCACAGCAGTTCCCCACCCTTGCCAGATGGATGGTCAAATGTAGATGTTGTCATAACATAATTCGGAACGACTACTGCTGCAATGCAAAGATCTGCAACTGCCAGACACATCAGTAGCATATTAAACGGAGCATTTCGTACGGTGGGTCCACTTTTCATGATCACAAAGCAAACAAGAAAATTCCCTGTTATACCAAGAACTGAGATTAAACTATACCAAATAACCTCCCATATGCGAAGATTGAAATGTTCCTTAAATGCCGTTCCATTGCCTGCTGAATTGTTCCCCCAGGCATCCGATAACTGAGTACCCAACATATTGTACAAATTGGCTTTGCAGTAACCTCTATTATTCCTCTTCAGGCTTGAAAGAACCGACAGATGGTAAGTTCAAGCTGGAAACATGAAATGCATCACGAAAGCATTGCATATGGTGACGTCAGTGAACCATGACATGCAAAAGTGAATGCCTCTCATTGGCCATTTTACGTATACATACATCCGTATCCCTAATATTGTGAAAAAATCAATGATGGAACACCTTATCCATAAATATTCCTGTCTAGAATCCTGTGATATGAGTACGACTCGTAGCCTTGTTATTTCAGACTGCAGGATGAGATTTTTAAAGGTTAGATGAAACACGAACCCAAATGAGATCC
This sequence comes from Carybdea cf. marsupialis auct. non (Linnaeus, 1758), assembly GCA_010016065.2. NCBI lineage: Eukaryota > Metazoa > Cnidaria > Cubozoa > Carybdeida > Carybdeidae > Carybdea > Carybdea cf. marsupialis auct. non (Linnaeus, 1758). The sequence goes on along the minus strand of JAAAKL020001429.1, from coordinate 21,750 downwards.
ATATGCGAGAAACGATGTTAACAGCAACTTGGTCAACAGGGGCCAACAGCCTCGTTCTGAGGATTGTGTCCTTGGTGCAGCCAAGCAGCCTGCCAACGAGAAGTCCCTTGATCAGAGATAATGAAACAGTCCCTTGATCAGAGATAATGAAACAGTCCCTTGATCAGAGATTATGTGTTTCATAATCTCTGCCTTGATAGAACAACATAAGGGTGACAGGATGTGTATGTTCGCTAAGGAAAGGCTACCAGGATACGAAACACCCGGCTCAAGCACGTAACCCACGCATATGCGACGTTTGCACTACTACATGAGGTAGCTGACCCACGAATTAGCGGCGTGTGACCTGCTCGGTCGCGAAGCCAGCTTATTCACACTAGTTCTATCTAGTCATTTTTAGGAAGCGTGGCATAAAGTATTATGTACAAGGACCGCGTAACAATTTGAAAGTGGGGCGCAAGATCACTTCTTACTCTGATTTTGTAGAAGTGTTAAAATTGTTAGTATTCGAAAGACATGTAAATACTAGGCCTCCTTTAATTGAAAATAGAGGTAAATCCGTAACACGTTAGGGATCCCTGTGTCTACGCCTGTCCTTTGCATAAAAACTGCAGAATAGGACAATTTGCGGAACAATACTAGGCTAGGAGGTATCCTACATCCCAATACCCGACACCCATTCACTTGAGACTTCACCAAATAGCTGCCTGGAACACTGATGAAGTTCAAATTTTGCTTCATTTTCTCTTTGTCTCTCTCGCGTTAACTTTGCTATTCTAAAAGATTGTTAAGTTTTCGTTTTGTTTCACGACATTTCACAGGAGATATCTTTTTAGTTAACATACTAAGTAGTAGAAGAAACTTCTTCTTCTTCTTTCAGCATATTTCCTTCATCAGATGATGCCACCACCGATGGTGCATTTGCATTTTGACCTATGTTCGACATCCTTTTCCGTTGCACAAATCTTTCTCATATCCTCCTTTACCGTATCCATGAATCTTTGCTTTAGTCTCTCTCTCTTTTTTTCTACCTGGAAGTTCCATAATGCGGATGATACAGAAAACCAGAATAAACATTTCGGTTTAACTTTCTCTTCCGAATAACATGTAGCGCATTTACCCCTATAGACGCTTGAAGGGTAAAGGAAACCGAACCCGAAGCAGTCGGACTTAAAATGATTGAAGTTTTATAAACCAGAATAATAAATTTTCTCCTTAAGCATCTGAACAGCAGTCAGCATCATTAACCGCTCCAAAAATTTGTCGCCTGATTGGTCGCGCTTCATCAAAATCGTTGGCAATTTCTACTAGTGCCACTTTCACTACAACGTCCTGTGTCCATTCAAGATCGCTAGTGCGTTAAAACGTTTATACGTCATCGAAGCTCGTAGCCAAGTTTAGATACATATAGCTATCGAAAAATACTATTCAGGTAAAGCAATAGTAGCACAATTTGGTCCGTAACTACTTACTCAATGAATACTTACCTAGTCTTTCTATCTAAAATTTTTAACCATCAACCATCCTGGACCTAGTTGCTAGGACTTCACTTCCTACAATATATTTAGCTTGCATTTAAAAGTCAGAAATATCCATTTGTAGAATCATAGGGCATTTAAACCTCCATCATTGCCAAGTTGGGCAATAATTTCTTTCTACAATTTATGTATCTTCCATACTTCACTGACCATGTGCAAAGCCTATTTAGTACAAGCAGCTTTTCTTAAGGTAGCTACAGTAACTGATTGTCTTTTACCATTCCATTTTCCCATGCTGCAATCATAGGAAATCCCTCCTCTCATCTCTACTCGTGCTCTATATCTATTCCTGTCAGGATAAGATACCCAAGTTACTTTTGCTTTAAAATATTACATATAAATTTAATGAGTATTCCATTTTTTGCAGCAGTTATTGTTTACCAATTTATATCACTTTGAAGTACCACCTGGTTACTGGCCTTCACTGTACATTTTTAAAAAAATTCTTCCCAGGATATACATTGGTACGATATCGAGTTTATCGATCACTTTTTCACCGATCGTCGATACGATAGTCTCATAAAGCAACACTTCTACACGTATAGTTATAATGTGTGCAGCTTCACGACAAGCTAACATTTAATGTTCGCAATCTTAAACATTAGTAGACGTAGACGTAGACACTAGTAGACACACAGTGCTGGTACTGTATTGATGTGCGTCATAAAAAAGGCTAAACTCATTGCTTATGTGCCTTTTTGGTCATGATTACCCAGCTCCCCTCTTTGCCTGTTGGATTTCGTGACATTCATAGTGTTGGGATTTTTAAAATGTCTTCTCCATTTTCTCAAAAGGTTTGCTTTCCTTTCCTTTTTAATTCTGGTTTTGATTTCAACATATCATTTTCCATCTGATGTTATGCACATACCAAGGTAGTTGAACTCCTAGGCTTGTTGGATTTATTGTCATTGTGTGTTTTTCGTATCTCACTATTTAATTTATATGAACAACTTACAAGAACACGAGCCTGCATATTGCCCAAAATTTAATTACACGTTAAGAACAAGTACGTCTCGAGATACAGAATACTTACAGAAGGGAAGGAGCCCCGCATACAAAAGACGTCAATATCTGAGAGCTATATTCCCACGCCTCGTTTGCATTACATTAGATGGTTTTAAAGTTGTGAATGTTAAAAATCTCCGGTAATACATGATTATATCACATTTCCTTTCCCCATCTCTCCACTGCATTCAAACAATGGTGCCCGTCAAAGAGTAGGGCCTACCTGTATTAACATTTCAATCTAAAAACGAGAAAAAATCCAAGGACAGCCAAACTTTAACAAATTTTTTTGTCATTATCATGAATAAGAAATAGCGGACTACTTCCTTATGATTGATGACTACCAGGCACATAGTTTTGAAAATAATGTCAGAACTTTCCGGGAGCACAGCACTCCTGACACGACATATTTATGTCAATTAGTGGTTACTATATGTGTCTTTCTTAAGTCCTCCCTCTCCGAATTAAGCGTAGAAAATGATGAATTTTCGGGCTGATGGTCAACGATCTGAATTTAGAGGCATTTTTTGAGAAAGTAAGAGCTAAGAACTTAAGGGTGTCGCTTCTAATTGTTCCTGAGAAGCACGTCCAGATCCCTTAAAAACGAGATTCTTTTAAGAGCTAGTTAAAAGTTTGCCCTGCACTACAGAGTCTCAAAAACTTAATTCCCGAAGCGATACATTTGTACCCCAGAAATAGGTTGCTGTATAATTTGTCCATCGCAGTCCAAAATAGTAAACAACACTAAACATGTTTTCAGCCCAACATATTTAAGTAGATTACAAAAGCAACAGAATCTCATTTGAACAGTAGAACATCAAACGGTCTGTGAAAAGGAGACCTGAAACTATTTCCGAGGTCAGTTGAAACCTATTTTTAAACAAGAATGTGTCTCTGATAGTAAATATGCTCTTTCCTTTTAGCACGAGTTCATCGTAGTATATCGATTTTCAGCAAGTGACAACAAAGATGTTCTTGCAGCCTTTATTATAGATAACTTTAACTTTCATTTTCAAAGCAATAATAACAAGATGGACAGAAATAAGTAGTCGATAGATTAAATTATCAATGTTAAACTGGAACAAAGTAGGTCCAAACGTCTTTGGGGATACACGTGTATCTATCCTCAATAGCCGGACAGCAAAGGTCAAAATCATTGTTTTTACTGCAGCTAAATGGACCTTCTCATAGTACAACTGATTGCGTCACTTTCAAAAGACAGCAAAAATGAAGATAAATCATAAACTTGTGTCTTAATTTTCATATCTTGGGTCCAGAAAGGGCCTTAATGCCTCTAAAAATATTAAGGGTTATTGGTTAAGTCAGTAGAAGTCATTATTCACCGACTGGTGAGCTGCTAAGGATGCCTTGTGAAGGATTCAAATCCTTGTCGGGTTGTGATTCAAAGTCTGTGAGATCGCTCACTCTTGGTAGCTGCCTAGGTCTTATGCCCTAAGGAAAGTCATTCGCTCTCTGTAAATACATAATTTTTGATCCCTTGGCTTGGGATAGGATGGCAATTACTCCCCATGTCTTACCTCATGATACAAAAGTAAGAAGAAGCTGCAAAATACTTCCTTGCAAGAGACACGAATCTTTTCCCTAATAAGGAAGACTGCATTATCTTGGTAATGTTATCACCCCTGGCTTTAGGAACGCTCGCGGCACCCTAGATGTGATTTTTAATCCATAACAGCCAGGATAAGATTTACATTTTATTAGGCGTAATACGACAATAGTTAGGGACATTTTGTAGAACTGTATTCTAAAGTAATTAACAATAAGTAACACCGTAGTAAAATACAGGTACCTCGTCACTTCAGGGCCGCCGAATCTCGCGATAATCCTGTGTCTACATAACATTACGGTATGCTTTTATAAATACATTTATCCACTGCATATTCAGGAAACTAAATATATTGAATAGATTATAAAGATATGTACAACTTCTCCACGCTTCCTTACAATTTATATTTTTGGTTTCTTGCAAACGAAGCTATACCGTTGTGATCGACAGTCTTTTATGTTCCACCTTCCGTCAGGATGAAGAATTCCACAAAAGCTGCGTGCACGCCCATCTGCTCTACTGTTCAAGTTGGTTAACTTCTTTCCATCAAACTGGACAGCACTTCCATCGCTCCACAACCAGTGCCCACGTTTATTCCGTCTGATTCCTAGAATCGAATGAAAGGATGATTTGAAATATTGAGTTTTTAAGTCTGTTCTGTTCACATGACGTAAGGACGAAAACACCGCCTTAACCACTGAACTAAATAGCGCAACAGTTAAGTCGACAACCTGGGAAGTCGATCCCGAATGCTCACCTCCAGCAGCAACCCAATTTTTTCGTTTCGCTACTAGCTTCATTGGTGCCATTTGTAATATATAAGTTCTCAGGCATACACACTAGCAATCATGAACTACATAGTATAGACATAAAATGTTCTAAACATAAAGTGCTTACGGCGCTGGCGGGGATCAAACCAAAGATCTACCACAACGAAAACGAAGACTTTACCATTGGACAAAATAGAGACCTCACCGATAAAGATGATGTATCGAGAAATCTTGTTTACAAAATTGTTGTTTACGTTCTGCTATATATATATTTGCCTCTATCTACTCCTCTATGCTAAATAGAAACACCCGTACGCTTGTCAGAAAATCAATAATGATTTTGCGGTCACGAGCCAAGTTGAGGTCGGAATGCTAAATATTTTAGTCTCAAAAATTGACATGTATTACTTGTGGAACAAAGATCGCGGGTTTGTAAGTAATACAAAACTATTTGGACGAATTTCAGCAAATGGTGGACAAACCACGAGGTGCCGTCATTAACTTTCCAACCTGATGTGATTCGTTTCAAGCAGCTGACAGCAAAGCACGCCAAAATTTAATTTTTTCACGCTTAATTTTTTCCACTTATCATAATATGTTCTATTTTTTCTCGTGTTTTAAAGTGATCTTTTACTTTAAACACAGACTGCAATCAAGTTTCTATTAATATAGGTATTTCATGAAAAATGTGCTTCGCAAACGGCCGACACGGATTACTGGATCTTTATGTTCATCTTTCCGCATTCCATTTCCCCCGGCCCCGTCATCGACAGTAACGGTATTGTCATTTGGCAAAAAAGAGTACCTCCATATATGTCAAAACAACACCTGGTTAAATGCTAGCAAGCTTTCAATATTTATCGTTTCTTCATCTGGTCCATCGTACATCTCATGTTTAATAACTAGCTTCCGATAAAGATAGATACAACATACGATAAACTACAAAAGTAACTATATTTTCTTTTATCCAGTATATTTCTTCTTACTTACCCAACCAAACTGTATTCCCTTGCATCATTTTCGAAACCCATCGTTCTTCCTCTTGATTACGAGGAAAGAAAAGTGTCGAACCAAGCCTGCATGTTAAAAAGACAGGAAAAAATTCAAGGTGCGATTAGTTCCGTATGAACATTTGGACAATTATATTTCCAAATATTTCTGAGATTTAGCGATATACATTGATTCGTTCAATGGTACTCCTTTGTTTTAATTTTTATGACTTTTAAATTTTCAATAAATGATAAATCATACAAGCAAACATACATATCCTATGTGCTCGTCAACAAAAAGTCGACTTATGTGTGATTATGATGTGATTATAAAATTCCCCTGTGCTAAAGCCGGAATATATGTAGTTGTATGTTTTGGTCATTCGCTAAATCTATTATAAAAGAAAGAAGTGGTTAGATATCTCGAATATGTGTCAAAATAATCATTTCACTAATATCCTTTTTAACACCTTGACCAAATAAAATTTACGGAGGTCCCATGACATCATGCATCGCAGTGTGGTTAACAGAAGATCAATTTTAGCAGATACACATATGTACTTTTATTGAATTGACGCGAGGAGACCCGTGGAGATGCGGGCGATTAGCCTTCCTCTAAAACTACCAATAAATTTTGCGTTTTTATAATCATACCTGCCATATTTTGCAGGGCTTCTTGTTAAAAATGGTCCACAAAAGCGTACAGTTTACTAAGATATCTTTTCAGGGAATCCTTTACTTATCAACGGGAACAGCTACTTTGTTTTTTTCGCCAGTTACATTTCCAAACGCTTTGTGTTTTGAAATCGAACAGCGAATTATTTACATCCTTGGACATAAGGAACACAAAGCACTCATGCAGAACCTGTCTATATTATCCTAGTGCAGTTAACTCTGGCTGGGTAATAGGCTACGCTCGAAATCGAGTATGCCACCAAAAAAAGTTCACATCTTCATTAGGAATGTTAATGCTATCAGCTGCACCTGGCAGCTTGGATTGAGAATAGAAAAGGGAGACAACATTAAACAAAGGTTGCTCCACTATGTCTGTGATCTTGGGGTTTCAAGTTCAGAAAGAAAACTATTACAGACTCTTACTTTTATTTCTCTCGCCACCAATATTTAAATAAACAAAGCCAAACCATGTTTCCGTATTGCTACAAATGTATGGGCATTGCTAATAGTAAAGTTTTTGAAAGATGTCACTAACGGGTCACCAAGGAATCTGTGAAGGGGGTAGCAGTCGCTATAAAATAAGGAGGAAGGAGGTAGTACAAGTACAGCGGTAATAATATTTTCTTACTTTGTCAAACATATTTTTGCCGCTTTTCTCCATGTCCTTCTCTTATGAGGAAATATCTTGTAGCAGTGCCTCCGGAATCCTTCCCAACCTTGGAAAGTAAAAATATTTACCATTACAGGACATGAAAACAGAGATCATGAAACTCATAGATAGGCAGCACCAGATCAGTGCACCGATCGTCAGATTCGTGATCCACAAACAAGGTTGTTGGTTGGCTTTACAACTTTACGGGCTTGTTTATTTCCAATTGTACAAGAAAGAGTGATAACTTCGAAGTCGAAGTTCCTAAGTACAACCTCCAACTCTAATTTGGGAATCTTAGGGACCTATATTTATAGTGAAGGATAGCCAGATCATGAGCTAGGCTCATGATGACCTGATGTAGGCAACAACCAATGAAAAATCGATCCTGCATTAGCCTGCATGAATCATTACTATGTGGATGGCACATCGTGCGTGGATAATCTTCCAGTATCGCGAAATGAACATACAAGGCATCAGGTAACCTTACGACATTTCTACACATAATACCTAATTAGAAGTTAGTAGTGATGTTTCTGCTTGTACAAGAAAGGGTTATGAGCTGCTCTTTAGAAGCCTTGTGCTTCCCGACTTGTCATATCTTGCTCTGATCATGACTAATTTGCCGGTCCAGACAGTAGCAATAAAACTGTACACTAGTAAACGGTTAATAGTTGTCTTTCAGCTACATAATGATCGTCTGGTAAGGGTTCCTCCAACAATAAAACAACTGTAAAGGTTTGAAATTTTATGGGGCAGCTAAAGGTCTGGAGCAGGCATCAGATCGTTGCGGAGAAAAGTAAAGAAGAAAGAGACCAACTATGGTGGATGTTTATTATGTCGTGAGTCGCAGTATTTTTTCTGAGTTACGTTTTGAGAGATACTTCTCCTATCTTCAAGTTACTGGATTCTTGAATGATTTATGTTGTCAAATTTTATACCTCCAAGGGAGTATGGATCAAACTTTTTGAAGAAGTGAGGCCATGCAGATTGTTTGTTGTGTTTTATTTGATATGGGTAGGAACCGTATGGTGAGAGATTTTAGGATATGTTGTTGACGTGGTTGTGGTGGTGTAAGGAATGAATTGTTTGTTTAATCGTCCTAGTCGATGTATTTACATCCCTGTCTAGGGTCTCACTATTTCCCAAATCAAAAGTGTGTTCATTTTTCAAAAGTCTTCCGCGATCTCGTGACCCTTTATTCACCTTTTTCAACTGCTTTCTTGTGTTTTTTCCCCTCCGACCTACAGAGCGTTTTAATTCACCAGTGTATGTTGCCGGACAGTCTTTGCGTCTTAAGAGACCGATCGTTTAGCTTGGAAGTAGCGGGTAGTCTGGGAACTGCTGTTAGTGGAAAATTAGATAAATTGTATTCCGTTCCTTTCAAACACGCCTCACTTTGAGATCTGGAAGGACCGAGAGATAATTTGGAGAGATGCACAATTCTATCCAGTTGAATAATATTAGGGAGGGGGAGGGGGAAGGACAAAAAGTCGTGCTGTTTAAGAATTAGGAGCCGTCCCTCACAGGTCCTCGTCAGCTCAAGATGTATTAAAGCACAGTTAATTTAGTTAGATGTATTGTGGTAACTGTTGCAACTGCATGTAAAGCCAGAGGCAAATTAAACGTTAGCAAATGAATCGAATCACCGAAAAATTGGTGTTGTTTCTTCTCACCTCTCTGGCATCGCACTTTTCTTTTCCTGTTTCCATTTCGTCTCTAAAACATAAAAGGAAATTGAATTTATCTACAGTATTTTCATAGAATAGTTGCATTATTTGTTTCCTGTGCTACCTTGAGACAGCAGATTATTTTAAAAAGTCATACTCTTTGCTTATATACCCGTAACTAAACTTCTTCACGTATATTATTGTGTACAGCAACTAAATACACGGCCATCTAGCATTGCGAGAGGGTAGAATGTCATTAATGGTATAGAAAAAGGCTGACATAATAAAAAATCAAATGCAAGGCATGGGTACCCTGGAGAGGCCTAACTTAGTAGATTGGTTTGCAAACACAATAGGAGTTGGCTGAAATATGAAAATAACTAAAAAATAATTGATCAGCCTTAAGGCAACTGCGCCTTCATGCTTAGAAAAATTAGGCCTCTAAGGTTCTTTATACTATATCATTTCAATCCAAGTCAGTGGTTACCAAAAAAAGTTGTACCGCTTCAGCTTGATATTTGTTGACTAAAAATTAACTATTACAATTAAAATTCAGGTATAATAATTTACCCCTCACATGTAGCCTAACCACTATCTTCCTTCGTAAATGTTTTTGAGGGCATCGCCTATTTTGGAAATAATTTCTCTAAGGTCTCAGCTGGGCACCATATTACATGACTTAATTGACTATGATGACAATTATTAGCCATGTACAACCATGAATCCTTAGCATATGAAATTCAGACCTTCTGGTTTGAAGCTACGGCCAGGTCACGGCCCATACCACTTGTCTTGTTAACATCTTAGAATAGTAGGAAATTGTGGGTCTAATGTTGGGTCTTAGATGTTGACTAAGGTGAAGGCCAGGGCAATGGAGTTCTGTGCTAGACGATTTGATCGCTAGCCGATCCAAACGTCAAACCTACAGATGTTTCCTCCTGGAAAATGCATCCACAGAGTAAGGAAACGCATATTCGTTGTCAATATGGAACCTTGAAAGCTCGCTCTTACCCTCTGGCTATTGCTTTGTGTCCGTCTCTCATTTGGCGAGATAGGTTGTCTAAACTTCATCCTCTGGACCGACAAACTAGGCGAACGATGTGGTCGTAGTTGTAGCTCTTTCATGACTTGCTCCTATATAAAATAAAATGTTCTAGTGTTACTCTAGTATAAAAAATCATTCTGAAAAAGGAGAGTGTAACTAAGTTTTTAAGGGAAACTATGCTTAGGCGAAATAAAACTTGCACAGGAAAAACTTTTGCTCCTCTTTGACGATCCTCAGAGTGTAAGAGCCCCAGTCAATACAAACACATAAGGTCCTCGGGTACCATTTGAAGTAAGCCCAGCAAAATATGCTAAAGAAACTTCTATGGCTTGCAGCAAGTACGTAGTGCATGCTTACAAATGTATGAGTCAACTGCGCATCCCCTCCCCCCCCCCCCCTCCTCCATCAATAAAATAAATTGACCGGTACGCCTAAAGACGGCATGAAAAGTTGTGGCATGGGGCACAAAGAAATTGGTACAGCCGATAAGATAGGCGGCTGGCTAAGAGTTAAATAGAGAAAATAAAGCAAAGCTGTCAATGCGATCCACTAAACTCTGTCACAAGAGTAAGTTACAAATTCCTATTCACTACACCTAGATTAACTTATTCAAATAAATATTTTTAATAAGACTTCGACTCAAAACACTGCAGTGATTTCTTTAATATTTAAACCAAAGTAATCTATTTATACAGCGAGGTATTAAATCCTGAAAATGTTTATTCACTTCGGTTACCTCTGTATTACCTTTCCGTACCATGTTGATGCAATATTCAACTAAAATGCCTATTTCATATAGGCAATAACAGCATTAGCTAATAGATGTCGGCAAAATAGAGGGATAAACCTGCCGGTAATGAAAGATACCTATTATGTTTTACCTTCCGTCGAAATAATTTTGACATGAAGTATTGGAATAACCTCAGACAACTGATATGAAAGCTTAAGTAGATATGGCTCTAGATTATCAAAAACTGCTGCAGAGGGTTTCGTTTCCAATTCAACAATCATATATTTGCTGATTCTTCGGCGACATGATGCTGTATGATATTACGTTGGCGCCACAGAATTTTCAAACAGTCATGGAAATACTCGTAAGCTTAACCTTTTTGATAGGAAATATGATCATTTTGAAGCCTAATACAACCAGCAATGATTGGGGCAATTTTTATTGCAAAGCCGGACTATCCAAGAAGATCTTGGATGGAAGTTGCATCACATTGGTAACAGCTGAGAAAGAACCTTACGGAGATTATCTTTTTAATGGTCGAGGCTCTCTAACCATTGCTATATATTCCATGCTAAGTGGAAGGAGAACCAAGACGATGTGTCCCAATTACATATCCCATTGATTTGTTTACCTTCTATCAAATGTTCAATACTTGCACTGAATAAAATGACATAATTTGTTGCAATATTTTGGGGGAAGTGTCCTCAGCTCTCACGTCATTCTCAAGGCAGCTCCTCTCCTCAGAGTTAGCTTTCCAAACTTTCGTATCATTGAAAAGTGGTGCTCACTGTCTGCATTGCTCGTCGGGATTGAGAGAATTACCTTTACCATTACCTTTAACGTAATGAAGCTTTTCCCAGATTGTCTATACATTTACTTTGGAATATATGCTGCCATCTGGAAGTCAAGAACCTCGGTCATCGATTGATGCAGTTGATTTTTAAGCATAAGCTGGGGGCAAAGCCTTTGCTAGGCGGACCACATCATTACGGAATCCTTGGTCAGCTCCTCAGGATTAAGGATTCTTAAATCAAACAAGCAGATACATTGGAATGGATGTTTCTTATTCATGGTTGAAACACACTTGACATAGAATAAACAAACTCACCCTACGACTTTCTTCACCTTATCAGCCGTCTTCCATCATAGTGTTCCGTAGGTTTCGAGTACCTTCTCCAATATTCAATTTTTTATCCCCTTCTAGTTTTGAACATCCTCGAAAACAGTTTTAGTTAAGTTAAACAAGTCTATTTTGTCGACCTGAACAAAGTGACGAAGAACACGTTCAGTCAACGTTTTTAATTTTAAACTGCACAAACTAGCAAAACATTTTTGTACTTAAAAGCTCTTTTCGTCTGACACTCCTCAGAGTAAAAAATTTTCAGAATTGAAATGGAAAAGGGAAGCGATGAAACTAATCCGCAGCTATGTCAGACGAAAAGAGCTTCGTCAATCACTGATAGCATAAGAGGCATTGTGGTTTAGTGAGGAAACTGGTAGCCTCCTCGTGCATGTGTAGCTCCAAAAACCACGTGAAGAGTACATACGTCGCCTCCTTTTTTTGTTGCAGTAGTGCATCAGCGCTTTTTATAGGTTATGAAAGGATATTGTGCGCTTGCTACAAAAGCTTCCTCCAAGAGAAGGTTATAACATAGCAAAACTCAACGCAAGTTCACCAGTAGGTCTTTAGTCTAACAGCATAACTCGGAACGTAACAACTAGCTTTGGTACATAGTATAAGCAACAAGCACTCTATGATCTTTTGAGACTTGCCATGCCTTCGGATTGTAATCGCTTTGTATCTTCAAAACTTCGACCATAGTAGTGAAAGATACAGTAACTTAGGGAATTTCAAGAGAGTTCTTTCAATGATTGAATTATCATTACCTGCTCAGGTGTTAACAACGTCTTATCATCTTTTTTCTCCTCCATTTTACTTTCCTCGCGGCAGTTTTCTGCTAGAAAAAAATAAAATTCGCTTAGGTCAGTGATGTTTTGACCGAAGTAGAAAACTGAGTCTCCTCTAAATTGAATCGAATACAGGCATCAGCCAAATATGACGAGGTACAAACTGCCGTTCAAAACTCAATCTATGAGATATAATCATATATCATATATTTTACTAAAGCTCAGTTAGGAGACATGACTTTGGTTGTCATATTTTTAGGGGGAGGTAATTGTCATTAGCATCTTTGGCATCATACCTACCTGATAGGCAGCTTAGTGCTAAGTATGTTAGTACTAAGGTTCACAGAGCAATATAACCTTGAAGCGGACTCTTTAGTGATGATGGTAAAGTTATGAATGCAGAAATTAAGAAGTAGAGGGCTTAAAAAGTTTTGGGATTTGATACCAATACAAATATTATCATGCTGTGACAACAACGAGGAATGATAAATGTTTATCATGTCTTGAGTCGTAGTCTTTTTCTGGAATACGTTTCGAGAGAAACGTCTTCCATCTTCAGATTTATGGCATCAACTGAATCGAAAAGTGTTAGAATATTAACAACGAAGGACGGCTTTTAATATAAACCTATAGAAAACTATGTAACTCAGAGACAAATCATAGATTTTACGTCCGCGCAAATATGATAACCAGGCTACAAAAACTCGAATGAGAGTGGGAGAGACGGCTCGTGATAGTTATTATGTTCCGAAATTTTCCGCAGTTTGAATAGGTTTCATAGCATAGCAAATAGCATAACATCAAAAAAGCATTAAATTCTATCATAGGCAATACGCGACATTACCAGCATCAATAGCATCTACTCTCTTCATGTTGTCTTGTACTACCTATGGCTCCGAGAACTGAAAGAAATGCCTGCATACTTGAATGCTGGACTTTCTTTGTAGTTCATTTTTACCTTACTTTCATATGTTCAAGAAGGGTTTGGTAATGGCTAGTGAGCTCTGCTGCCACTACTTGCTAGACATGAACACCATTATCAAGTATGATGTAACACTTTATTGATTATTATGGAACTACGAAATCACGGAATTATCTTAAAGCTACTTGAGAAAGCTGTTTTCATTATGATGGTAAATCACTACAAGCGAACTTCAAATCAAATGATTTGGGTTGTTTCGTGACTAGATTTCTTCTAGCATTGATATCAGTACAAACTTCTCTTTATGTGCTGATGGTTTTCTACTTTCATTACATGAAACTAATGATGGTAACTTTCCTTGCAGACGATGTAAATTTAGAGGCATTTTTGCAAGTCGACAAACAGTAAGATGGCGTGCTAATAAATCACTAGTGTCCAGGACAACTTTTTATAGTTTGTCTTAAACATTTATCGAGTATTTAAATAAGGGGCTATCATGGCTCAACTTGCGTACGTCACAATTAGGGACATAGGAAACATCTTAAACTGGGGGGGGGGGGGCACAACAGTCAAAGGGCCCTTTAGTATTGCTTGGATTTAAGAGTGAATAACATGATCCCAGTGTGAAGTGCCAATGTCCGATAATTTTAACTTCGAACATGATCACACGAGAATAAACACAATTGAAATACAACTAAAAGAGGCACTTTTCTGACCAAAAGGGGCAATTTTTGCTTGATACAAAATCTTGGGAGGCACATGCTCCCAGTGCTTCCCAGTATCCTTCGTCTTTAGTTGTGATGAACATTTTGTTACAAAACTACTCAAAAAAGTGGATCAAGAAATAGATATCGTAAAGGAGGAAATTCTTTCATATGTCTTTAATTCACCATGCGCCATTTGCTACATTACGTAGGTCACTATCTTCTATTACGCTCTCAGAAGATTTTCTTTATAGGTCAACTCATTCATCTTTAATCCCTTTCATTGAATAAAATTAAATTTTCGTTAAAAAGCTGCTTTTCGGCCGCCCGTAGCCCACGAGCTTTCATTGGAGAATAAAATTTCTAAAAACTCAATGTTTAAGAAGAAGACAAGACGACGACAGGGCCTTTTTGTTGACTAAACAGGCATTTTGTTGACTGAAGGGGCATTTTTTTTGGCTGAACTGGCACTTTTTTGACCAAAAGGACACATTTTGCTAATAGAAAAATATATTTTGCGAGGTACATGCCCTAGTGCTCCCCGGTTCCTACGTCGCTGGTCACAGGTAGAATTATGTTCACTTTGTAAACAACTTGGTCATATCAAATAACCCTTGTTACGACTCATGCCAGTAAAAAAATTTGAAATTTGATGGTGACTGGATTTTTGAAGCTGATGTGACAGGACAAAAATCCTATTCGCAACTTCCTTTTTTTGATTATTATCTATACTATGGCTTTTAAAGGATATCTTGTTTTGTTTGTCGAGTGTTACCAACGAACGTCTGCATAAGTTTTTTGAAAAGCGAGCCTTCACTTCCGTCTCCAGGCTAAAAATTTCAGGACTATAAATTGATTTTTCCATACTCAATGCAGGATATAGGGAGAAATTCATGAAAGAAATTTGTCAATGATCATTGTTGTAAAAGAAAATTTTGTTAGTGTTGCATATAAATACTTACCGCAGCAATTTTGAAAGATCAAATCGCTATTTATAGTAGCCTGGTTCCCTTGTCTCTCTATCGCCGTATTAAAACCATTTTGCAAGTTGAAGTATACCTCTTTGCCCGTTAACTCTTCTTTTCTTATTTTCAAGGTGGCAAGAAGATAAGGGCTTCCTTTGTTAAATAGAACACGAACTTGATCGTGCTCCGTTAGCTGCTCTGACCCAGGCTTCTTCATTAAAACGTGCACATCAACAGTTGCCATCTGATTATTGAATCCTTTCCTGACAATTGTAAGGTGTACATCACCTTCACAAGCTGTCGTTTTATCCTTGATAATGGCAGCAACGGACCACTTGATAAACAACTGCTGATTATAAACGGGAGTGCAATTGCCAAACTTAACATCAAATTTAAAGGTATCCTGAAACTGGTCAGTATTTTCCAAATTTAAGTAAGCAACTCGATTTCCACTAATGTCTTCTTGTAGAAGAGTAGACCTGATTTGTTTACCAGAGGTGACATTTAACAACATTCCTAGTTTGGGCATCTCCGTAATTATATACTTGATTTTGGTGTTGGCAGTACCGTTGCAAGTAATACCCATGAGATGCCTTTGGTTGATAAGTGTACCTAGACCAAGCGAACCAAGTTCTTCAATTGTTGTTATGTTCTTGAAATTAAGAAGTTTCAGCTTTTTACTCTCGCTTGTTCGTAGTAAGATTGAGAACTTGAAGATCACCTGTTCAGTATGGCCATTCTCATCCTCAGCTTTAACCCTAAGGATGGCTTCATCTTTCGCACTAGTATTGCTGTAGCAAACATAACTAACTCGTAACTCATTGATGTGTTGCTGAGTAAAGGCTCCCATAATTCGACGACCATCCAGGAGAAAGGAGCCATGTTTTGGCTCGAGGAAGACTTCATAGACCACGGTATTTGGGTTCAGATCTTCTTTTACTCGAAGTTCTAAAGGTGTTATCAAAGTCACACGCCCTTTCTTAGCTAGCAGTAACGTATTTCGTATCAAAAGTGAATGCCGTGTCTTGTGGTGAATATTCACAATTAAACGACCTAGTTCAAAGCTGTTGCCAGCAGCTACTGTAAATTCAAATCCATCAGTTTCATTTTCCGTGCTGTGCTGTTGAGGCACCTGGAAAAACAACCTTCCGTCATTAATGTCCTTTTGACTGAAAAAATTGGTTGTGGTAGCTTCAGATCCATCCCCTATGATAAGCTTCAAAACGCCAATGACAGGATCTTTGACAACCCTGTACCTTATGTTTGCAGGGTCTGCTGACCCATTAGTTGTTGTTGTCATTAAATGTTGTGACGTAATTGGACTTTCATGACCCTGGTAGATATCAAGACTATTAATCCTTACTTGCAGATCAGCCTCTTTTGGAAAGTCGATATTAATACGCAGAAATATTTTCCTCTCCTTAAAATGGCGACCAAAGACCCGTAAACTAATTCTCTCGAATACAGGAAGGTCCTTGGGCCTTTGTTTTAAATTATAAAATACATATCCGTTGTTAATATCATTTTGGGAAAACGACATCACATCTTGTTGTGCGATTAGATCTTGGGATAACGATAAGCTTCCAAATAAAGGCGCCTTCAATACTTGATATCTTACCAATTTGGCACTGAGTCCTTGTACCTGACAAAGCAAATGTTTTGAAGAAATTTTAACAGGAACAAAGCTAAATACTGGAACATCCTGTTGATTCACCAAATTGAAAACACCATATTTTAAATAAACATTCACCTTTACTTTTGCTGTCGTATAAAATTGTCCATCAGTAGCAACGATTTTAAAATTGTCTACTTTGTTAGCTGATCCGTCATGCTTGTAGACAAAGGCACACGAGTGAAAGGGAAGTTTTACTTTCGTTGTAAGACTTTTCCAAGCCATTCTTTTGGACTGACATATGTACAACAGAGCTCCACTCTTTGGTTTTGTTTGTAAGATTAGTCTTATATCTTCCTTCTGAGTATCCAGATCCGAAATATTCAAGTCATTTCTCAAAATACGTAAAGATGTCCCTTGTTCTAAAGTTATTAAGCGCCTGCCAGTAATTTTAGGCGGTTCGTCATTCACAGAGTATATTTTGACATTCAAAGCAAATTTGTGTGCTGGAGCATCTTTACTTACGATCTGAAACAAAAGAGAGTCGTTCCTCGGTTCCAGTCCAGAATGGCGAGATTGAACATAGGCTAGTTGTCCATCTCTAACTGCTTTGCAGGTGAAGTGATTTATATCTCGTTTGTGGATGAGTAACTCTGAGCCAATTTCAGGGGCTGACAGCTGAAGAGTTCCATACGTAGCGTTTTTAATAACCTGAAGGACCACATCAGAACCCTCTGTAGCTATACTGTTACAATTCAGTTCATTTGAAGAAATTATCGATTGACCACCCTCTGAAACAACCAACACTTCTCCACGGAAAAAAGTTGGAAGATTAGAATCTACCGGATATATTGAAACGCTGATGTTTACGGTTGTGTTGACGCTGCATATCTCGGTTTGATTACGAGGCCATAGCAGTTCTGGGCACAAACCCACAGTAAAGGAATCGTTCACTCCTGAAGGTCTAACGTTGGCATTATTGTGAGCGTACATAACTACTTTCGAATGAATCTCCGCTTGTGTGATGACATCCGTAATTTTCCCGTTTATGGTTATGTTGCCAAATGATGGTCGCTTAACAACGTAAATTTTGATTTTTTCGTCTACGGTATCGGGGTCGATGACTCTCAATGCAGAGGGAAGTATCAGCGTAGTCATATTCTCCATAACAATTAGTTGTCTTGAAGTCGAATTGTCAAAGAAAGGAGCCAAGTCATCCACAGGCTCAATGTTAATAGGTAAAAATGCAGAAACAGTATGAACCTTGTCAGTAACTGATATCTGTATTTCATCCTTGTGGTTTTCAGACCCACTGTGCGTATACAAGAGACAGGCAGATTGCAAGTTATGTGCAGAGATAGTATCCTTTGTCTCAACAACCTTTCCGTTAAGTGTTAAAGCTCCATACCGAGAAAACCTGGTAACCGACACAAATACATCCTCCAAGTAGGTATCTTGATCCTGCACTCTAAAGTGAGATGAATTGATACAAACACGGCCTCCCTCTAGAACTCGAACTTCCTTTAAAAGTGTTATAGAAGGAGGCTTGTTGTTCACTGGTAGAATTTCAAGAATACATTCATCGGGAGGTGATTGGTTGCCAACTGCATCTCTAACAATAAATCTAAAAGTAACAATGTGTTTACGTGGCCCTAATTCACCGTCAGGAAAGTTGACATAAATTTTATCGTAATCGATATCAGCTTGGGTGAATTCTTTAACTTGGAACAAAAATCCAAAGGGCCAGGTATATATAATTTTGCTTTTCAGATCCGTAGGATACGATCTGGGTTCATCGATAACCTTAAATGTAATGTCTTTCGCTGCAGAATCACGATCGGAATATGACAGATGCCCTTTTAATGCCAAAGATTTTGAAGTTTCGTTTGCAAGTATGTGGCACTGTTTCTCATTACTCGGAAATGGAGCACCGAAGTCAACGGTATTAATCCAAATATCAAGTGAATAGGTTCCAGAATAATTTGGAGGTTTTGCTTGATCATGCACTCGAAAGTAGAAACTATCTGATCCCACCTTCTGTCTCGTTGCTTTGTAGATAATCTTGTTATTGAGTAACTCTGTCTGTGAAAAGTCTTGAACTGGTTTGTTTGGATCTCTGTCGACAGTATTCAATCTAAGCAGCTTTCCTTTTGACGGTGGTGATGTTACCTCGTAGTAGATGGAAGCAGCAGGCGAATCTCTATCGACGGCGTTCAGCACAGTATCATTGAGAGCAATCGATTCCCCTTCTTTTAGAGTAATTTCGCGATGAGTTGAAAGAGCGGGCGGGTTGTCATCTTTCGGTTCAATCTTGATAGAAATAGTGAAGAAGGTTTGCTCTCCTCTGTCACTGGCAACAAAAACTATACTATCGTGCAATGTTTCGCTGTCGTCATGTTTATAAAGAACTTGACGATCCATTACATCACGGTACTGAAAACTATTTGTTTTTATTCCTTTCTTCAATAGTGTTCCGTGTTGTGGACCATTCCATACGTTGATGTTTACACGATCGCAACGTCTCTTGCTGCAAGACAATTTCAGTACAACAAGTGACAAAGCTCGCGATTGTCCCTCAAGGAGATACATTCCTGGGTTATAAAGAACAGATAAATGACGTTTTTGCTTCGGGACTATAAGCAAAGAAATATGGATGAGATTGGAGCGAAGACCATAAGGATCAACTGCTTTGAAAAAGATGGTTAAGACTCGACGGCGGTTGATGCCCTTCGGAGCAACGAAAACAACTTTGCCTTGATCAATATCAGATTGATAAAAACCACGGACTGGCGTTTCAATGTGATTTATATCTGCTATGTACCCTGTACCTCTTGACAAGGATACCCTTTGAATCCGTATTAGCAATTGATCAGGCCGACTTCCGAAGTCAACTGCTTGCAAATGGAGGGCTCTTAGGACTGTGATGCTATATTCCGTGACTCTCAGACGTGATGATCGACTCAGAAGAACAGGAGGGGTATTTTGCAGTGCATTCTTGATTTTGATGGTTAAGAAAAATTTTATTAATTTACCGGCAGAATGTTTATTGGTTGTAACTAAAGTACTAAATGTTACGTAGTCAATATCTGGCAACTTGCTGCCATCATGTTGATATTTCAATCGAAGCTGAGAACAGTTAGTGTGGAGTACATGCAAATTATGTCCACTTTTAAGTAGTTTGCCGTGTAATGGCCATCCATATGCCTTGTCTAGTTTCAAAGTACAGCTTTTGTAGTAAGATGGAAAGACCAGCCTCCGTGGCAAGACCTGGGCAGCATCGATTGCTACAAGTTCCCCCGGTTTTGACAGAGTCAACGTGGGAGCTCGAAGAGTGTAATCAAATGGGGACTCGTTAACATTAATATCAAGAGTTGTAACCTACAAAAAAGATAAAGAAAAAATCAGGAAAATCTAGAGCAAAGTAAGGGCTACATAGTAAAGCAACATCTCAGCAATTAAAGTCAAAATTATCGACTATTAAATTAAGAAATGAAAATAACACTTATACAACTGCGCCGCCATTGTGATGAGAGAAAACATGCTGTTTGTTGGCATTCTGTGTCTTACTTCCAGCTTTTTACTGTTACTCTCTCCAAGGGATCAATCAAACCTCTCACGTATCCTTCTGACATTTATAAAAGTCACTGTATTTCGACCCACCAATGACAAACAACCAGCCCCTTTAGAATCTCTTATTGTACTTTTACCGCACTTTTATTCTTAAGAAGCAATTATACATTCAGTTCTATTTGATCTATTTGTCCCCTATTTCTCAAAGTACTTGAAGATGAATGAAAAGGAATGGTCAGAATTTAATAAGGTACAGAAAAGTAGGAGTTTCGTTTGAGTAGTACTGTTAGAGTTCAGTCCTGCTCTGCTCGACTCCAGCTTTTAAATCGGTTTTATCTTGTTCACCCTCACCAAACTGGTGTGACAAGGGCTCTGAGGAAAAGCTTCTGAGAAATTAAGACAGTTCAAAATTAGTGAGGTCAACAATTTTTTGTATATAAAAATTTTTTCCTAAATCGCCGTAGAATCCCGCCAATCAAACGTCGATTCCCAAAACATCGTGTAAATACTCATTCTTACTATGAGTGAGGTCCATACGTTCTTACAGAAAAGCTGTTAATTTTCAACTAGGGAAAGGTCGTCTTTGTCGTAAAGTGCCATGCTCTATACGAGTATCGCACGACCATTTCATGCCAGTTGCCTCTCTCATACGTTTGTTGGACAACCTGAGCTAAGTTGATGTTGGCTGCCTGTCATTTTTTTAGTTATTCACTAATTTCTTCCTGTAGAGGCCCCTTCCTTTCTTTCCATCAAGCATCCTAGTCGTTACTAGATGTTCGTGTCTTCCTTTTCCTAGTGTTTCTTAATGGTTGTTAGTAGTACCCTCCCTGTGTCTGCTCTATCCCGCACCTTCTCGTTTGACACTGTTCTCGTCCAAAAATGTGAAGCATATGTCACAGGAAGCAAATTTCTGCTGCAATCATTTTGTTGCTCAGACGTTGTCGAGGTCTCCGTCATGATGGGGTATATATACGTTTAGGAGTGATATACACGTGAAGATTGGTGTATAACTTTATATTGTGGCACCGGAAAATTTTTCACATCCTTTTAAGGTACTGTGGGCTATGCCAATTCTGCGCCGGATTCACAAGTAGCAACATCCGTCTGAATTGATGAGACTGCCTTAATAACTAAGCTCTACAACTGCCAAATTGGGTGCCTTTACGGTTAGAGTACAGATTTCATCGCTATTCTTACTGATAACCACGTAACGTATCTTAGAAGCATCGATGATGAGACCATATACCTATATATATATATATTGATAATAGACAGGACAAGGTCGTTTCTACAGAAACCCTCCTTGAGTTAGCTGAGTTTGTTTTAAAGAATAATTATTTTGTACACGATAAAAGGTTTTTCCGCCAAGTTAGGGGTACAGCAATTGGTACTAGATTTGCACCCCCCTATGCCATCATTTTCCTGGGAGAC
>JAAAKL020001428.1:0-31025 GCA_010016065.2 Carybdea cf. marsupialis auct. non (Linnaeus, 1758) | reverse complement strand
AATCGAGGAACAAGTACTTCTCAAACTGTTGGAAAGGTTCTAGGGGAAGTTAAAGGTAAGATATGAGAGTATGCTGTAAAACATCATCTAGATAAAGTGGCGGGTACCTGATTGTAAGTGGGGTGAAGACATACTCACATATAAAACAAGCGAAGAAATGAAACAACGTATACAATCGAGGAACAAGTACTTCTCAAACTGTTGGAAAGGTTCTAGGGGAAGTTAAAGGTAAGATATGAGAGTATGCTGTCAAAGCATCATCTAGATAAAGTGGTGGGCACGTGCTTGTAAGTGGGAGAAAAGACATACTCACATGTACTACAGTTTTTGCATGAGATTGCATAAGGTGAATTAGATAGCTTTTCTATTGATGACCAAAATTTACATTCTCCATGTAAATTGTGATTTCAGGTTTTTACCTGAGGGAATTAAGGACGGTGACCAGGTCTTTAGTTCTTTAATGCTACTGCCAAATTCTCAAGGTATATTTAACGTAAGGCGTTGAGCTGATGGAGGTGAAGATGGTGGTCAGGGATACGACAAAGTAGCTTTAGAACAAGCAGGGACTGACTGTATCTACAGGATGATCCTTCTACTACAATAGCAGAACATAGTATATTGCCATCATCATCATCATCATCATCATAGTCATTGTTTGTCATGTAGGCTCTCCCTGTAAAATTTGAGTTCCATAACTCTTGTTTTGAGGCCATTGATAATTTTACCGCGTGAAACCTTTTATATAGTGCATTAGCAGCTTTATAATTTTTATAGCGTTTTGGGTGCGTCTGTTGAATTTTGTCTTCTGAGAGTGTGGTGGTTATGGGCCCAATGGTCGCTGTCTTCTTCATCTCCATCATCTCCATCATCTCCATCAAGGTATAGGTCTTCAGGCACCTATACCATTTTCTGTTTAGATATGCACCATTGTACATAAACGCCTGTCCCTATCTAGAGCTTGATACCCGTAGGGTGTTATTTTAGGCAGAGGCTCATTAACCTGAAGATTTCTGTTGGTTCCTCTATAACAATAGGGAAATCACCTTTTTTAAGGATGTAGTAACAGGGGACAGTAGGCACCTCGCAGGGTGTGTATTTTTTATTGTTTTATTTCTGATAAACTTAATTTGCAATTTGTTGTAACTCCCGGAGATTTTGTGACGTTTTCGTTCTTACATTAAGCACCTAACTTTGAACGGTCTTGCCTGCAAAGAGCCGGTACTCAGACAGCCCTTTGGTTACGAGGGTTTAAATTTCTAATACAAGTCCTTTCTATTTCTAAAGGCTAGTAGGGTTAGGGTTTGCTTATTCAAAGAAATATGTAAAGACGATTTTTAGCATGGTATTCCAGCATGATCGACTCAAACTGGTATTCATTCGCAAAACTGTGAAACTGCCAATGCAATGCAAGCATTGCAAGGTAAGGAGATCTGTAGAATGCATTAGCTATTTTCTGTCTGCAAGGAGAGACAGTATCACCTCTCAAAAGTGCATGCTTGTACAATTTATAGATGTAACTTTATCAAGTGATCGAGGTACTGATAGAATGTCTTCCATGTTTTGATAGACTTACTGTGACAGCGTACGACTATCAATTTCAGTATCGCGTTTATTCAATTGCTGACCAACTTGCTACTATCAGCTGGCAACACCTACATTCCTAGCCCTTAAGGAATACATTCTGACTAGGGGGGGTGATAGTCATATCTTTCCTTGACCCTGATTCATAGAAACTAAAAGTAATTTAAAGCTGATACCCTCCATTACCCCTTGTACTTCTCCCTTAGTTAACCTTAGAAGTCTTTTAGTAGGCGTAGTGTCATACAAGGATAGCAAAAGCAACTGATTGTGTGGACTAGAATAGAGGTAAACAGCATAGATAGTAAGAGAGAGAGGGAAAGGAACAACTAACATAAAAGAAATGAATTCACGTTGGACTTAAAAGCATCTAAGTTTCAATGTACAACGCCTCTGAATGTCATGGTTTGACCATACGTCTTCAATTGTGCTCACTTTTATATTTCTCAACTACAGAGTACATCTTGCACTAATGCAGGTGCATTCTACTTCCTTCTCGGCATAATGATGTGCTGAATGAAGCATCTTAGTATGTGCTCTGATTGTCATAGAAGACATTTCTGCTGCTTAATACTGATGGTACTGAAAAGTAGAAGTAACTCTCAGTTGTGTCTTGTCTGTCATGAAGTATGAAAACCATTCAGCTGTTTCGAAACAGTTTTCGTAGCATTCACTCATACTGGTTTACTTCTTTTACCAGCAACCAGCTTTTTATCTAGACTTTGGATTTCACTCTAAAGGTTCTGCACTTTACTGTAAGATGTACCATCGTCAGTGTCCTTGGCATCCTCAGTTTTATTTTGTGCAGTTATGAGTAGATTGCAAGCATCTGTATTTTGGAATGTTAGCTAGTTAGTTGTTTGACCCTAAACACATACGGTTTTGGTTTATCCAGAACCATTACTCTACCGTACATATCTGCCTGGTGTGTAGTGCACTATTTGGTCTCCACCCTTGTTTCTCTGCAGCTTCTCAAAGTTTATAACATACCTGAATATATAGTATAAATTTATGTGCACCATAAGGTCTACCAACTATTGCATCATGGATAACGACTCCCTATACTAATTCCATCTGATAGCAATCAGAATTCCTTTCTTATCCTTTTCTCTTCTGTTTCTTGGTTATCCTCTCTGATTTCACGAAATCAGAAAAACAAAACCTTTGGTTCCTTTTCAGTAGCATATCTCAATTTTGTTTCGATGCATGATTTTTGCCATATTTTATTGTCATTTAACAATTGTACAATATCTCTAGGACACCTTTCTAGTGTAGTCTATTAAAAGTGTCAAATTTCACACCAATCTTGTTAATTTCTATCAAATTTGGCTATCCTATTACACCTCAGCTTTGTGGCGTTGTAAATTTAAGAATATACATCAGGTTTGTAGGCAGGGGCTACGTGTCTTTCTCATGAATTTATGCCACTAACCCAACATGGCACAACAAACCAATATTTGCTGAACAGACTTATTTCCAGCAGCATGATGATAATACAATATGTTTTTCAGATGATTTGTGTTAAAGTTTGAAAAGATACCAGAGAAATAAAAAATATATCATCAATGGGATTCCCTTGATGATTTATTTTACGTAAATTTTCATACTGAACACTATCAGTCCTCTTATTTCAAAAACACTCTGCAACTTTCAACGTCCTTTAGATAAATCAGTGGGCCGGATGAAAGTTCTTCTATGGACAAGTCACCAAGTGCAGAGAGACCGGTCTTCTAAATCGCGTCAAGCTGGATGGATGCCAATGGATGCCGATGGCCACCGGTAAAACATTGGACGTTAATGTGGCGACTAGAGAGAAGGTTGTGCAGAATCATCACCAGGCCCTTTGATGTCTACTTCTTGTTCGCATTAAGATTGTAAGCTCAACTTTTCCGTACTTTTGATTGTATACGCAGGCTAGATTAATAGAGTTATGTTTACACAGTCTCGAGCGTATTTTCTCGAAGTTTTTCTCCACAAAAACGATATCAGCGGAGTTCAATTAATTCAGTCAGTAGAGTGCACGCCGCGAATGTGCGCATCATTGGTTCATAACCGGTCCGTGATATGTTTTCTATTCTTGTAATCTTTTCAACTTGTTTGCAACTACTTTCTGTTAGTTTCCTCATCTCCACTTGATCAAAATCTTCACCAACTTTCCTTAAAGTAATTTTACCGTCCTTAATGTCTCTGTGTCTTTCAATGCCTCCCTAGCTTATATATTCTTGGTAGTCTAGGAAACTCTATGTACCATTTCATTAGTCTCTCACTGATTTATTTATTCCACTTTCCCATTCTTTATTTTTTCTGTAGTATTGTTTCACATTCGATATAGTTTTGTGACGTTCTCCTTAACACTCCAAAAATGTGTTAAATGCATCATATACAACGATGAATCTCTTTGATTTTCATCATTGAGATTACCCCATTGCCTATAGATATACCTTTTAGGTTGTTGCTAGCGGTTTTGTAATAAACTTGCATCCTTTTTATGTCAACAAATGAATCTGCGTTTCTTCTTCTTCGCTTATTTCCATCGCATGTCCTGAAGAGGGTTGAGAATAATTTCAAAAGGGTTTAGAGATCTGGACCCGAGTTTGAAAATTCTAAAATAATTGTTCGGGGTCGATAGCGTGCTTGCGCTTTGAAGCGAGTTCAAATTACATGATCTGAATGATTTTGTACTTTGGTGTAGAATATCCGCGGAAACATCGATAAAGTGAGCACGATCGGAGCTCATTTGATGGATTTAAGATGCTCATATTACTTTATTGAGTGTTTGGGATAGACTATAAACTACGATGTGTAATAGGAAAGGTTTTGTATGGAGGTATCCAACATGAGTTTGGGAATTGCTTACATTTTGCTGTTGTTCGGAGCTGTTGAACTTGGTGAAGGTAGGTTTTTGCTGTTATGAGTAATACACGGAATGCATATTTGCATCTTTTAGATGCTATTCTGTAGATTTGGTCTTTGCGAAGTACTGGAGCTGATTTTTCTGGCATTGCTGGTTTGTCGTTCAGTGGTTTACTAGTGGCGTCAATCACGAAGTCTGCCATGTATTTAGTCTTGTTCGTAGAAGTGAAAAAGACGTCAATGATCTTGTTTATTGTCCGTTTTGAACTTGAAATGTTGCATGTTTTCGACAGTTTACTCTATGTTCAAGTTGATATTAAGACTTATACATGCGTATAGTTAACACCTAATGCGCCCAAGCATCGAAGCACTGCAGGTTTAGCATGCTAAGCGAGTTTGTGAAGTCAAGCTGAAGGGGTGAAGTTTGGCTTGTTCAGGACTTATGGCCCCGAATCCATGCTCGTTCAAGAAGTTAGCAAGGCGGCAGACGGGTTCTTAATATGCTAAAAAAGTTCATTAGTATCATCTCCCCATGATAATTATAGAGGAGTACGTTGTTTTGGGTTTCTGGCCGTTAAATTGTTGTTTTGAAAGTGCTCTGAGGGAACAGAGCTCACTGTTTGAAGTCTTGCATGACTTGTCATTTTCAGAAGACTGGATCTCGCTGTTCGTGTATTTTTAAAAGATAAACAGGCTGTTCTTACTAATGATCATGACTGGATTGCTAAAGGCTGATCTACTCTATCACACCACGAGAACTTTGATCGATTTCTTGTACCTCGATCGTCGAGGTTGGTCGAGTTAGCAAGCCGAATTGACGTGTCAGTTTTCGAGGCAGCTCTCCATCAAAACCAAGACTGGTTATAAATCAAAGAAAAAGATTATCGTCATGAAGCATCATTATGTCATGGCTGTCGTTATGTCTTGTTCGGTCGGGAAACTTGGTTCTTTTGGAAGCCAAATGGCTGTTGTGGCTTAGGCAACGCGGTGGAAAGGGGAGGTTAAATGCAATTCGGTGTTTTTCAACATTAAGAAGTTGATTGAGTCGCATGGAGGGGTAGTGGAGAGCCATTGTCATAAACAGCTACAACTCAACCATGATCGAGCAAATTGAAGTTAAAAATGGCTTTATTTTGATCTACAGTCAGCATGTGCAGAGGTCATACTCTCTTCAGTATAGTTCTCAGATGGTTCTTAAAGAGGTATTGACATGTTTGGAAGCTAATACACATATTTTAAGGGGTTGGCGAGCAGTGGCAGTAGGATTCTATTGTCTCAAACAGCTACGGCCCATGCAAGATAGGACAAATTGAACCTAAAATCAATGTTATCTTGTTCTATAGTTACTACGTCAGCTTGTGCAGGGGTTAATATCACTACGGTTTACATTTTTCAAGTGGGTATGTACGTTTTTGTAAACTAATGCACTTGTTTTCATATGGGGCGGCTTTGAGAAAGGTGGCATCAATACTTTGTCATCAAGAGGCGCTACTCGTCCAAAATGCAGTTAATCGTTGTTTAGACAGGTTTAGAATAGCTTGATTTTATCTACGTTTAGAATTTTGGTATGCTATGCTCTCCATAGGTTAGTTCTTAGGTTGACCTTGATAATGCCAGTTGACATTTCGAAATTGGTTAGCATATTTACAAGCACTGACTTTCAGAGTTGTAGCAAGAGACCATGTGTGGTGTCGACAATGATGGTGCAAGTGAAAGCTAGAAATTTACATTATCTTGATCGTCAGTAACTAAATCGGAATATATATAGAAGTTTAACATTTCACTTTGCCGCGAATGGTACGATCAAATGCTGTTTAGGGCGAACTTTGCAAGTTTATAGAGGGTAGCTATCATTCTGGCAGCAGAGATACTACACAGTACAGATGGTTATTACAGGACATTGGTAAATGAAATTGAATGAGAAAAACTCGGTGTTGTCGTTCACTTAGCCTATCTTACCTTGTATTTGAGAGTTGTGTTCCACGATTTGCCTTTTGGAGTGTTTTTCAAACATCCATAGATCTACTATGATCGAGGGAGTTGAAATCAGGAATGGCTTAATTTTGATCTACAGTCATTCTGCATGAAAGGTTATCTTCTCTTAACTCACGTTTTCAGATAGTTGTCAAAATGTATTGACATTTTTGGAAGCCAGTGCACATATTTGCGGAGTTTAGCCATCAAAACATGACAGCAGTTTACACAAAAGTTCTATACGACCGTATTATCGAAGCACATTTTGTATAAAGCATACTCATCGAAACATTCTGATGTTCAAAACAGATTAAGGATTGCATCCTTTTGTGTAGATTTTAAGTTCACTTTTAAGACTATTCCATGGAGAAACCAACTGACAGTTCTCTGTTATTGCGATCGCAACAGTCGGAAACATGGAAAATGTCAGTAAACTTACGTCTTGAATATCGATCAGTTTGTTAACTGCTGGATGTATTTGCTAATCTCATACAGACCACTTCATTTTCCTTTATTGTTATTTCGTTTATTCAGAATGATATATAATCTACTTTGTGTTTCTGAGTCTTGGAAGTATTGCGTAAAGTTGCGTAGATTTCCCTCGGAACGCTCTCGTTGAAGAAGTCAGGTTTCTGTAACATATCTTGAAAGCATGGCTGAGATAACCAATGACAGATGAAAAGGAAGCTCGTTGGCAAAACTGTTATTTTTATTAGTTGTATAAATATGTCACAGAAATCCATCAATCTTACATAGCAGTTTAAACAACGTCTACAGCTCGAGATCATATATGTTATCACTGCCAGATTTCTATAATGTCAGTGCGACATTATTGAGAGAACATGTCTGGTTCTGAAGAGATAGAAAAATGCCTCCACCTGTGTTTATCCCGTTTTTATCTTCCATTTTGACTTATTAAGTAAAAGAAACCACGAAATTCTGGTAGGCGGGTTGTTCAGTGTAGCTTGAACTGTCCTTGGACTTAAGATGTTGTAGATGCTAGGTGAAAAAATGCCGACCTGTCTATGCTGAATCGATCATCTATGAACGTAGTTGATTTCAAGAAAAAGGAAATATGTTTTGGCCGAGGTAGCGGAGAGAATATCAACACGAGACGATGATGCTTATTTTATCTGTCTGCTTCGTTGATCAAATACATAAACTAGGAAAATGGCGCGTTTTACCCCATTAATCACTGATCGTTTATGAATACATCGATCTTTACCTGTTCCAAGCTCACAAACTAAGGAAGAAATACGGTTACATGATCACAACCAGTGATCGATCAGTTTCCAGCCAACAGGAACAAGATCAGCACGATGTAGGGCTCCAGTTTTTGGCTGTTCATTGATCTTGATTTTGTTGACAGAACGGGAATTTACTGAGCACGAAACAAAGCAACCCGTTAATTTATTCCTTTAGGGACATATTAACACATCAGCGACAAAAATGAAAATAGAGGATTTCGATGTTAAGAGATGATTTTGTGTTAAATAGACATCGCTTCAAGTACTTTAAGAAACATTAAGGCAGTTGTCTAAGGTGGAACTAACATGCTTTGAGCAACTACAGTGTAACCTGAAATTGCTCGGTAGGGGCTTCATTAGCCTTGGACATAGCAAATTAACAGTTGAATTAAAATATCGTTGGGAACGTTCAGGATCGTTCTAGTTTTGATCATGATCAATAACATCTCAGTTTTTACTTTATCCAGCAGAACTAAGGAAGGTCTGTTAATTACTTCTCAGGTTTGGAAACGGTCGTTTTGTAAACGCTTAATCGACTTAAAGAAGAGAGTTTTGAATGAAACGGCTGTTGCGCAGGGCGAGCAAAATAGACTTTTCCCCATTTTTCGTCCCTAATTGGGTTTTTAGTACGATCATTCAAGACATTGATGGAGTGTAAGTACCGTGCAAGCGCCAAACAGTAGCTAGGGCATTAACAAGTCAGGGTTTAGAATGCGGTTAGGATTTCGTAGCCTCTCTAGATAGAAGGAAAAATCACAGCTCGTTCTGCAACACGTTGCTGAATGGTATCTCGTTTCTTTTCCACCGGTTCATTATCACCTTGCCACATTTGGTCAGGGACCGATTTGTGTGAAGGAACGATCGAGTATTCCAGTTGACATTCATTGGATCAGGTTGACTCGAGACATGTAGTGGAATTCAAAGCTTGATCATCAGCCCTCCCCAAGCTGACCTAGGGTGAAAATAGAAACTGTCGATCTGAGTGCACTGGTTCTCTTCTCAAGTGATCGTGTCACATCATCGTTACACAATACATAATAGACACTTCATTTTAATTGGATCTGTTCCTCAGCTCGCTGGAATGATTCTCTTCAAGTCAGCATTGTTTCAGGAAAGTGATTTCTAGAGAGCTAATCCGGTCGAGAGACTTCACATGTCACAATGTGGCAAAACTGGTTGGGACAGCTTGTCATGCTGGACGCCAAGCGCATTGTTTCTCAAAACAACTGTTTTCCTTGGGCACTGAAGTTTTTTTTGCTTTTGGACATTTAGGGTTTCCCTAATCAGCTCCTCCGTGACTATCCCATCGCAACTGAAATCTGCAGTTTTAATCTATTTTAAGAAAGCTAGGATGTATTTTCTACCTTAAGACATCCTTGTCATTTTCATGCCGCGTTGGTTACATTGACGTCTTGTTTTAATGTCTTGCATAGCTTCTCCTCTTCAATTTTTTTAGCATTGCAAATTGCATTTTTTTATTGTGTACTTTTCTAGAAACAAAGTTACAGTGTTAGCCCATTGGTTTGTTTGACCAGCGCGATTTATGATTGTTTCTGAAATTACTACCGTTTGAAAACAAATAGTCGCATTATCTGTCCAATTTATAGGCCTGTAAGTTAGAGATTACTCGGCGAGAAAGCAATACACTGTTTCGTCATATTTGCTTCATCAAATCCCAAAATCTTAATTTCGTAGAAATTGGATCTTGCAGTGTGCCAGATATCAAATATGGGATGACAAAATATCCTTTCTTTTAAAATCAATGCTGTATTAATCGGCATTTATTTTTAGCCTCAGTGGGTCTATTTTGGTTTGAGGCACTGCAAGTTATGTTTACATAATGATATATAATTTGGGGGATTGTAAGGGATTTAAGAAATTAGGTTTCTGTATATACTTTCTTTTTCATTTCAATGGCGTTTAAAGTGAATTTTCTGTACAGTCTTTTGATATGATTTTAAGAAAATCAGATGAAATTATTGCTACCGTTCCCTGTGATTATAGTTTGCTAACACAACATTGTAACCCAACAGTTTTTAAGGGATATGGAAGTAACAATCAGTTGTTTACCTATCGGATAAGCTATGATTCAGCCTATCTTTCGGGGAGGATATTT
Source organism: Carybdea cf. marsupialis auct. non (Linnaeus, 1758) (assembly GCA_010016065.2). Taxonomy (NCBI): domain Eukaryota; kingdom Metazoa; phylum Cnidaria; class Cubozoa; order Carybdeida; family Carybdeidae; genus Carybdea; species Carybdea cf. marsupialis auct. non (Linnaeus, 1758). The sequence continues at coordinate 21,257 of JAAAKL020001428.1, read as the reverse complement.
TATTATATTGTAGAGAATGTGTTGCTTTATATATCTATTTTTATACAAGACAAGAAAGAGTATTTACTACACGTAGGAGAGCTCATTCGAATCACTCGAAAGTACCATCGTATCCGGTATACGAGCTTCTGGGTTATTTTTCGTAAACTTTTCGAAATGGAGTTATTTAGGTTTACAGTAAAACGCGTAACTCGTAGGGGATATATAGAGGCCTGGAAGTGGGGAGAGGAGACCTTTTTTGCTTTTATATTGCTCCAGTTGTAAATTGCCCTCTGCTTAGCCAGCAATTTACGTAACAGTTGTTTTTTTTGTTGATTAAATTGCAAATAGTCCTATTTTGGAACATTGCCTGCTTTAATGACAATCTCAAAAATTGTTTCAGCGATGACAATATATCCTTCCCAAAGGCTTGACTCTATCTTTAAAAGGACTATTTTGAGAAAACTGTCTTGGAGAGGATAATAATGACAACTGGTAGCATTGTCTTGAAAGCCCAAAGCAGTTGGAGTACTAGGAACTGTAAATAGCCGTAGAAAAAACAATTTTTGTTCAAGGTTATTCAAACAAGTAATGAACAAAGAAAACAGGCAAATTCTGTCTGATATCCGGCATGTATTTTCAAAAGGGAATATCTGTTTACTTTGCTACGAAGTTTGAAGTGACTCTTGCTACCTGTTTGTGTATGGAGTGACCACTCCTTTTTTCGCCAAATCTTGAGGAAACGTAAAGATAGACTGACCTCTTAAGCGTGCAGGTATCTAAAGGAATAGTAGTTGTATATCCATGCTGTTTTTGGAGAAATTCAGTTCATTAGAATACGAAAGCTCACTTTTTCTGCAGTTAAGAAATGCATTGGAAATGTAGCTTTGGATTAGCTTGTAAAACCAGTTTTAAAAACTACTTTTATAAATGATTATAGCATTTGGAAATTTGGGAATGATTTGAGAATGTTAAAAGTAAATATGAATCTAGTCCCTGTCTCTGTTACCAAGTTTATCAAATGTGATTTGATAGAGAATTACATGCCCTGAGCTGCAGCATAGTGAGGTAGGATGGCAACTTTCTTTCATCACTGCCTTTATTCTGCCCCAACATAAGCTATGTAGCCATTTTATTTGCTGGGCTTGAAGTGGGAGTTTTGGGATTGATGGCTGACTGTGAACTTGTACCATGACTCTCTTCTGGCTAGACCGGCAGCTCTCAACTGAATAAACTAACTCCTCTCATTGGAGCATGTTCGCCATATTTGACTTATCATGGGTAAATGACTGACTTCTAAGCATGAAGTCATTGGATTGCTTTATTTGAATGTAACTATATATTGATGGAAGGCATGATCCAGGGGAAAAGCAGCAGAGGACACCCCAAAAAGAGATGGATGGACAATGTTCATGAATGGTCTGGTCTCATCATTGATGAATTGAACAAAACCACTTTAGACAGCAAAGTTTGGGGAGACATAAGCTATGTTGGTGCACAATCTGCCAATGCAGAGAAAGTGAATAATATATATCTGGGGGTCCAGATTGGAACTATAGTCAATAGGAATGAATAATCTGCACATAGCATTCAGAACTGGCTCTTTACTTTCTTCTTTAGGTATATACTCAGTTTGTAAAGTGGCGCTGGTCAAAAGTAGAGGTGTGACTGGAGGGGGGGGGGGGGGGGAGAGCCCTAGAACAAATTTTGATAGTTTTGTATCATTGGCGATTGTCACATCAACAGTGGGTCATTGTTGTAATTGTGGGCCGAGTAGTTGTACAGCCACCCTGTAGAGAGGGTGGTCATTACTTTATCAAGTGCATGCAAGTGAGGTTGTATCATTTTTGTTTTAAGTAGGTTAAATTGTAACAGAGAGGATGGTGTGAAGAGAGATTTGTTTCTTATAGATAAAAGTAACATACATACAAACAAACAAGACAAAAAGTACCTTCTACTTGCCATATATATAGATATCTGAATGTCACCTTTAATGGGGAAATGCCAATTTTAGATGGTCATTCTTTGTCCCTTTCTTATTAGATTGTAGATATGATTGTAAAAAATTTGGTACCAGTAATGCTTTGGAAAAGATACATGAAAATCAATTGAAGTGCCTCCTTTATCAATAGCACTTAAATTGGGCTTTCACCTTTTAATTTCATTTATTTGACTTGCGTTCTACATTGGCATTGAATTACTTGATGTAATACATTATGCAGTATGCTTTGCTACATTTTGGTATGTTTATCGATTGTCCTACCTGATATGTTACCTTCTACTCTAAATTGCAACAGTTTAGGCATTACTTATCAGTATGAATGACACTATTCGTGGTTACAACAACAACAACATCATTATCATCATCATTATCAAGATATGCAATGCAACCCCACTATCTGTGAAGGTGACCAAACAGAGATGGGCCATGTTTGGCCATGTGCTTCGGATGCCCACTGACACACCTGCACAAAAGGCCTTGGAATTTGCCGTAGTAGGCGCTAACAAATACAAAGCCCGTAAAGGCCGTCACTGCACCAACTTATTAAGTCTCCTGAGATCTGACCTCAAAGGCACAGGATTGGGAACACTAAGATCAGGAAAGAACCTGAAGGAGCTCAGGATGCACGCTAAGGACAAGAAGCAGTGAATAAATTGTAAGAAGGACTGATTGCAGCTGGAGGTTGTTTAATCTTAAACCACTTCAGCAGCAGAAACAGTGTACATACATACATACATTATCATGATGAAGTTCAAAGTCTGTGGTTTCCCTTCACAGGTGGTTTGATTGGATGACATGCAGTAGAAATTATAGGCATCAAGATAGCATCTTTATTAAAGGGTTTAGTTTCATATTGAGGTCAGTTGGGGATAATGTAAGTGGGTGTAGAATGTTCCGACAGGTTTCTGATTACAATGTCTTAATGGAGGAGGTATGGGGTGTCAGTGTTCACATTTTAAGATTTGTTACTGTTTAAGCTCATGTTGCAGATTAGCAATATTTAGAGTTAATGCAGATAAGTATGGAAACTTGTCAAGTGGCTTATTTATCATTATATTATTACCATTGTTATGATTGTAATCATCATTAACACCATCAACTACAGTTCTCAACATCATCATCATCATCATCATCCTTTTTAGATCTCCTTATTCTTCCTTTTGTAGTTACATTACAGATGTAATGCCGGCTTCATACTATTCTCTCACTACTTTCCAGAAAAGATGAAGATGCACTTTTATCTCGTTATCTGTTATCAATTAAGGACAGCTGGCAGTATGGGACAAGGGTATAAAATATGTAAATTGAAGAAAGAAAGTCTAAATAGCTTCTTTGCTACTTTATTATAGGATGATGGTTGTCCATAACCTTTTTGGCATTATGAAGTACACCTCGTATGCATTGATGAATAATCCTCTACTTACCAACCTTTCTATGTGCCTTTTCCAAAGTGCTACCTTATTGTTTCACCAGGTTCCAGAATAAATAACCAATATCACTTATCACTCACCACATAAGAAAATTGATCAAATGAATGAAGATGTGTTTCATACTATGATATGCGGTTTATTCATACAGTACACATGTATTTTCCTGCAAACAACATTTCCAAACTGCAGATAAAACTTTCTGGGTATAGCATCAATTGTTTAAAAACTTTATTCTCCACTATCATACTATCATAAAATAAAATACTATCATTGGATTCCCAATTCTTGTTTGAGATGAAACTCTTTAGAGAATTGGAACCCTACTTCGTATGTGCTGGCTTGCTAGTACTGTTTTTGTATCTTCTTTGCCCTCGTTTGTCCTCCTTTGTCCATATGCAGGGGATATTATGTTGATTACCTGTCATTACAGTATGCTACATTTTCATGTCAACCATAACTTCTTCCTTATTCTGAGGGGCTTTTAAACTTGTGAGAAGTATTTTGCATTACAATAATAGAAAATTTTCATAGTTGTAATTTCAGTATCTTAGCCTAAATATTCTGGATTACATCCCGGTAGGGGTTAAAGCTTACAAAAAGAGGACATTTAATCACATTATTAAGTTGTTGGTTGTGGGTTTACATAGTTTGAAGTGTCATTAAGTTTTGTTCCTTGATCATATTCTCAGTTGAGTTAAAACTTAAGGGGTGTGGAGGATTTGGATGGTTTAGGGTTGTGGCAAGAGCTGTTCAGCTACTTTTACCTATAGAGACCTGGTTTAATTAGCAATAGAACGATGTTCATGAATTCTTATGTATGTTTTGCTAAGAAGTGCAGTGTTAGCACATAGTAGGGTTTGACTCGTATCCTACCAAAATTGGTCTTACTATGAGATATCCTTGGAATACACTAAATAAATGCTGCTATCAAGAAGTCCTGCCTGCATGAAAGCTTATCCTTGTATAACTTACTGTTGTGTGATATGGCTCAGACATGAAAAGATTTTTTCGCAAATGTATGCCTAAATTTCATTTTGATGTGCTAGCACTAGGGACTGGATTCAAATATAAATGGATATTTTTTCCAGAGCAGTTTATCAGCTGAAATGTTCAGAAATATGGTGTTACCCAATTTTCAGTGCTCAAGTAAAAAGCAACATATATTTGGTGTGATATAGAGTAATTTAGTGTGGAAATAGGATCTCTAGTTGTTGATGTTAGGCTTTGCCATCTGATCATAAATGCTATGTGAAAACAACATTTCATAGCCTTTTATCAATATATGTTCCTTTCTGATGACACTGTTATTCTTGTGGCTGTCTTTAGAATACTTAGTTTCAAGTACTTTCTGCCTGATATGGAATGCCGTTGAGAAGGTGCAAGATAAATTTTAAAAAGGGAAATGAAACCTTGGAAAAACTGCTTGATATTTTTAGGAGGACTTGTATGTAAAGGCTTTCTCCACTTCCTTAAAATATCCAAAGACCTGTAGGACTATTTTGTGTCTGGAAAATCTTGATAAACTGAAAATTGTCTCTCTAATACTTGGAGAAAGTACAAATTTAACCTGTAACACTTCGTCTTTGAAAAGTATTTTTATGCCCAACAAAACTTGAGGATAAAACAGATTGTTGTCAGTACATTCCTTAAAACAACTAAGCCAAATTTTTTGAAGTAGGTCATTATTTGCATGCTTTGATCTGGTAATCTTTAGGTGTAATCAGGTAGTGTACATAGTGCAATATCTTTGTTAGATTTTGATTTTGAAGTTGTTTGCTTTAGAAGCAATGATGAAATACTAAAAATCTGAAAATAAACTTGTTAAATGTAAAACAGATAAAAGCTGGCCTTTTCCTTTTGATCTTGGTAGACACCCTATTTGACTCAAAGGTTGGGGCTTCAATCAATGTAGTAGAGACATTTGCAGTTATTCAGAGGCTAATATCAGAGATCAACTGCATTAAAGATTTTTAAAGCACGTCCAACGAGGTTTCTCTTATATGTACAAGAGAAGTACTGCAGAAGTTAGGGAGAAGTTAAGTAGATAGAATAGCATCAAATGATATCATGAGAAGCAAGGGTGTCTACAAATGAGAGGAAAACTGAAGTGTTTTTAAAATAGTTACTGAAGTGTAACATTGCATGTGTTATCTCTTATAAGCAGTATGGTCCATCCATTGTTTATTGTCAGCCTTCTCCCATCTGTTGTTGGGTTACTGACTTTTGACCAATCTTTGCCTCATGTAATTGATAGGAAGTAGTAAATGAACTATGATTTAAATTTTTCCCAGCTCTTCCAAAATCATCTTGTAAGTAGGACAAAATTTTCCCAGTCTTCATTATTTATTCCTACACAGCAGAAGATAATCAGCTAAGTTCCCCTCCATAGGATATTGTTGTTTAGATTTAAGTGTGAGATTGTCTTTATTTTGCATGTGTCACAATGGCCAGTGAAAGTATATATATAACCAATCAGTGTTTGGACTGGATGAAACAAATTGCTGAAGCAAACCACCCTACACTCCATCTACACATCTTCCTTAATGCAGATGACAAGGAGAAAAGAAGACACAATCTTTGCATGCCTAGACAGGGTAAATTTTTTGGCTTATCTTGGAATGCCTCTAATTCATGCCCATAATTTACTGATGAGCCAAAAATTTATTGCTAATGTTTCATGGTAGTGACAGGGGTGAACTTGCTCAAGATTGTTTCATGTTCCCACACTAGAGGTGAACCATCGTTAGGGAAAGGTACAAGTTAAAATTGCAGATAAGAAACATTGTAAGTGTTTTCAAAACAGAGTAAATGTTGTGGCAATCCAAGATGTGAAGAAAGTAGAGGTCTAGAACAATCAAGAGGGTTGGTGGATAAAAGCCTCAATAATGTTGTGTCAATATTAAAGCAATTTAAAGGATTGGATTATATTTTCCAGTAATTTTAAATGATTTTTCCATTCTTTTCGTGATTAATTTAAATGGTTTTCATTGTGGTAAGTTGTACATATATACTTGGAGGATTTCAATTTCGTGACTACGAAAGAACAAAAGTATTACTTGTCTTCATATTTGAATTAATGTAACAAAAATACTCGAAAAGTTATATAAAAGATGTCATTTGAGAATTCAACGTCCTCTTTATGCTTGTGTGTTGCAGCTGAAGACAAAATTTGTTAATATGTTGAGGGACAGCTTTATTTGGTTTCCCCAATTAACTTTTGGTTTTGTATTCAAAAATATGAAGTGTGCAAGAGAGGGCTGGGGGACGGGGTTAAATCGGTATGCAGATTTGCAACACTTTTTAGCATATAGTTGTATCATCCATTATTCATGTTTTGACTTGCCTTTGCACTATTTGCACCCTTGGGTAATAGGGCTGTTCTTCAATGTTCAATTTTGATTTTTTTCAATTTACAATTTTAATTTTAGAATTTCAGTCAGTGTTAAGTTGCATTTTTTAATTTGATTTTTTAATTTTGTGCATATTTTAGTCAGGAACAGTAATTTTATGTCTGGCTAAACGTCAGCAGCAGGATACGTAGAATTTCAAGTAAAAAACAAGACATGTTTAAAGAAGCTTTCAAAAGCTTAGACTTATTTTTAGTTTTAGCAAGGTCAAATACATTCCAACAGAACAGAAAAATTTTGATTCAGTAGTATAGAAAGTGATTAGTTTAACAAACAGAAAGCTTTCAATTCGTCAGAACTTAGAAAAGTATCATAATCAATAAAGAAACAGAAAGTGTCCTATCTAACAGAGAAGAATCCTTAAATTGAATATAATGATTGCCAGAGTGTGTAGCATACGGTATTGATTATATTTTTAGTACCTTACAGGGATTGAATATGTTAACTGAACAAATATTCGAGCGAGTGATTCTGTTACCCAGGTCTAGTGTGTGAAAACGAGTAGCCTTTGTGCGATTTTTAAAAATTACTTAGTTTGTTGCATTTATTTAGCGTTGTAGAGAAGGATATATTGATAAACATTTTTGTATTCCTTAGAAATCAAAGTTCTGTGCACATAAAAGGAATTTCAGATATTGTGAGTTGAGATACTGTTTTTTGGCAAGTCTGAGTTTCTTAATGCTAAATACTTCTGAAATTAAAAATTTGCTTATTGATAAATACCTCGTCTTATAGTCTTTATATTCTTTGTTTTAAAGAGTTGTCATTCGAGGGTGGTTGATGAAAAGTGTTTTTGGGAAGGGTTCCCATAGAAAGGATAGCGTCGTTATTGTAGACAGAACTGAAACCAACAATTTTTTGCCCTCCACTGGTTGACCCTAGTTCATTGTCGTCAGTTATCGCGGTGTTAACTATGTTCGGATTCTCGAGTTATAAGGATCATCAGAAAAACGAGTTAACATTGAGTTAACAGTGAATAGCTCACACATGATTAGTATCGCATTTCACTCTCTTTTTCAAATTCAATTCTACTCAAACCTGTTTACACATGACATCGACTTCGCGTCCACTTTCTTCATAGTTTTCATCGGAAGTCGAGTTTAGTTTCAAGGCTCAGATGCGCGCAACTCAGCAAGGTTCCACTTCGTAAATAATCGAAGCTTCATTCTTCGAACAAAGGTAGAATTCGTCAGAACTGTGCTAACCCGTCTTAGTTATTTTGCCAGATTGCTGGTAATGGACGATAATCGTGTATAGTGCAGAATTGTGATGACTTCATATGCCCAGCAGAAGACGCTCCGTGTTTTGTCAAGAGCTTCCTTCTTAATGCTTTTAATAATCTCAACTTCCTGGGCGGGACAACCGTCAATAGACGAGACAAAAGACTAAATATTTCTGTTCCAGTTCTGAAGGAAGGCAAATATTATCTCTTCCACTGTTGTTGAGCTGAGAATAATATTGGTTTTTGCTGATAGGGATGCAAGAGGTGGTCTTCGCGAACTGCGATACACTGTATTTAGACAAGAAACTGCAGACAAGTGTTAAACCCTCGTGATACTTGGTCGTGAACTTCATTTAAGCTATGATTAGATAAATTAAGATTTTACTCTCGTAAGCCCAGCACCAGTTATTTTTTTTTGCGTGACTTTATTGACCGAAGATATGTGAGTCGATTTATTCTCTATCGTTCTTTTCAGCCTTTTTTCTTTGTTATAAACTTAATTTTAGGTATGAGCAGATGATCTTAGATATTGCAATTGCAAACCTAGCTGCATTTATTCTTATTTTCATGCCCTTTTTTGTCCTTTAATACCCCAGTTGTTTTTGATTGACTTATTTTAAATTTCCAGTTTTCTACATAAGACTTTTAACAGCTGTGAAAGTTGATCTACATCACTGGGCACATTTTCGTGAACAGTTCAAGCTTTCAGGATATTATATGGCGTGTATAGAGTGGGAGGGAAAACATGCAAGCTTTTCTATCCGGAAATGCTTGCAGATATTGCCAGGTTTTAAATGCTCTTCGCTCAGTAGGCTTCTTATGGTACCATAAGACATGAAATCGATTTGCCATTTAGAAGCAGGAAAGACTTCTGAAGGGTACAACCTTGATGTGATATTTCATCTTCATTTGCGTCATGAGACTGTCTTTGTAAGGGAAATATTTGGGGTCTACACTGTCACCCCAATCATTCTGAAAAAACGTGGATTCAGCAGGGACCGTCTGCGGTCGCTTCCTTGTTTATTCGCAATGCTCATTATACAGTCGATATAATCAGATTCTTTTAAAAATTTGTTATATGCCTTCGATCGCTTCCTTATGTATTCCCAATGCTCATTATACAGTCGATGCAAACAGATTCTTGTTAATATTTGTAATCTGCCTTCAACATATAAGTCCACCATGATCGAAGGGAGCCTGTAATACCATATGTTCAACTGTTGTAAACGAAGAATTGCAAAATCAGGCGAACGAAACGTCACTTTTATCGAGGGTATTAGAAGGGGTGTATCCCCGTAATCATACGTCTCGTCCTCTCCTCCCTCCCTCCGTGGCTAGCAATGTATAAACGCGATCTTTTTTTAAGTTCTCTAAAGTTTAGCCTATTTTATAATCGTTCTTGCCTTTGATATGCAGGTTTTTTCGGGATATAATGTCAGGTAATTTCATAATAGAGCATTTTACATGCATGGGGTTTGAATTCCTAAAGATAAAACACGAATAGGCAGAAATCCAACAAATAGGCAGTGGCCTAGGGTTATGCGAGCAGATTTTCTCGTCGCCATATTGTAAAGTGAGTTCCTGAAGGAGGAAGCGTGTTTGTGGGTGGGATGTTATCAGCGACCTGTTTCAAATAGCTCAAATCGTATTGATTATGAAAGATGAATGTGGGAGGAGTTTGATAGACCGAGTGTCTGTATCCGATACTCGTTAAATTAGAACAACTACCAACTGTTGGCCATTGCCCAAGCCAAAGTACAGGTCACCACGAAATATGTTTGTGACGCAATGCGCTTGTTATCGGCCACGTATTTTAGCATTGTTGCCGAAACAAGATTGTTTTGTGGTCAGCGCTGTGCTCGATTTGAGATGACTAAAGTGTAGTTTGTGGGAAGCAGTGAACGATAATGAAGAAATAGGACTTCCTTGATTGCCAGTTGTATTAGCGTTTTGAGCAACGTCGGAAAATCTCGCCATCCCTAAGTCTGAAAATCACCGATTCGGATACATGATCTACTGCCATTGCTGCTGTCAAGGAAACAGATGATACGAGACTATTTTGGCAGGACTTAGGCAGATTTTGAAGTGTGTTTTTTGTATCAAGGAATAGGGGCACTCCAGGCGGCAAGTGTAATGAGATTTTAGATTCAATATAAAAAAATACAACACCCAACCCGATGGTAGTAATCTTCTGAGAAACTTAAAGTACTCAGTACGCCCTAGTAAACGCAGTTGTGTGCAGGAACGAAGCATGAAAATTTCACGGAACTGTCAAATGTAAGAGAGTTTTACATAAGAAGAAACAGATTCCCTTTAAATTTGCAATGCACTATTATCGGAAACTAGTAAAGAACGATTTAAGATAGCGCAAGTAAAGAAGTGGTCAAGGGAGAAAGTGATCCGGGAGGGGGAAGAGGAGGGGAAGGGGGAGGGGAGAACACAATTGAAATCAGAGGAGAGGGAGCTAGGTTGAGAAGAATTAACACATAATGTCAAGGTGATGGAGCAGATCTGAGAGCTGCCACCTATTTGTACACAAGTGATTTTAATCAAGGTCCAAAAATTTGGAAAAGCCACAAATAGATCGGTACTACGAGTCAATTTGATATTTTCCTCTCTGTTCGTTTACCAATGTTACATCATTGTAGAAAGCCAGTTACACACAGGAGGTTATGAACACAGATTTCCAAACATGATATAGCAATGTCCATGCTTGTAGCTCCGGTTTAACGTGAGGGAATTTGGCTGGATATTGGCAGCGAAACCTGGAAGTATTGTCATGGTATCCCATTACACTATGTTTTCCTCCCCCCAAAGTCGTTTCTGATGTTATTGGCTCTCGTCAATCATGATAATAGTAGCCGTAAATTATTGCTAAATGGTTCCGTAATCTTGACTTTGGAAGTCCAGACTCCATTATCCGAATATGCTCAAATATACGGTGTTTTCCAGAGACAGTGCCTCGCTTTCAATTATCACGAAACACACGAGATAGTAAATGAGCTATGTTTGCATTTATGGGCGATGTCAATATTCCAATGTAACTGGACTCGGCCGATTTATTCAACATCGTATGAAGCGTGTAAAGTAAATTAACGATGGCCACGACATTTATGGAGGCCAGTGTCAAGTTTTCTCCTAGTGGCAACCTGGTATGAGGATGTGAACGTTATGACGCGACATCCAATGTCCAAAATGGGTCGGTTGGTCTTGAAAAGTTAAATGCAAATATTGGCTGACAAGGGAAGGGAAAAGAAGATTTACAACAAGAGCGTGTAGATGTATTTAATGACTACTTTTCCCTCCTACAGCAAGTTATAGAAAGTCAGCACTGTTTTGGGGTAGTTCCAGAAGAAGGTAGCGTAAATCAGCATCGAGAACTGTAAAATCCAGTTTCAATTTTTAGCACGCCCATTCTCTGAAGTAAACTCAACACCATTAGTTGTGTTACGATAAGTAGTTTATAAAAAGATGCCCTGCAGCTGATCTGAAAGATCACGTATCTAGGGGGTGGGGAGTATTTTAAATTTGGTACTGTGTAGTATTAGGAGATTTCAGCGAATTTGAAGCAACGTTATGCCCCCATGTAGGGAACTTGCCAAAATTGTGATGCTTTATGTTTGTAAGCTTCAATTTCGATCCCACGTTTTTTAACGTGACGTGAACATACTGAAGAGGTATTTCTGTATTTTTACCAGACTCCCCCAATGACCTCATGGGCCATCCCAGCGCCCCAATCTATATCGCAGCCTCGGTGTTTTAGGTAATACGTGAGCAAGGTGAACCCAAAAACCGGCTTTCATTCATTTCTTTATGGGTTAAAATCATGGCTCATCATCAAATCTAGCTGCAGCTTGCCCCAGTTTTTTAGTTTCAGAAATTTAGAAGATGGGAATTTTGTTTATTATTCCATGTGTTTATACTACAGATGGCCGTATTTGCGAGTCCATACTTGTGAAATTGGTGAACTCGAAGTCGACTGCTTTATGAAATGCAATAAGGTTGTAAGAAGTGGATTTAGGTTGATGTAACTCTCATTTAGTGTGGGATTGATCTAGCCACAATTGCTTTAACAGTGCAGCCCCCCCCCCCTGTAATTCTTCCAAACACCACTTTAACCCCAGAAGAGTCTCGAATGCCATCGAAAAGTCCCGCCGTTTAAAGTAGGCTGTAGGGACCTCTCTGAGTAACATAGCACTAAAGCAATAAATTGACACGGAGTTGATCAGTTGAATTGACCTTTTTAGAGTAAGGCCGTGACAAACGACTATCTTCTTTTAAGCACTGACAAAACCAGGTTATTGAATATTGAACTGCAGAAACAGCTGACGAACAACAAGGCCTCTTCAGTAAGATCTCGTAAGAGGATAAGAGCAAGAGTGATTTCAATGGGGCTTTTCCTCAAACCCTTTGTTTGCTTAATACTTCCAATCGATCGTGATCGGCGAGGTTGCACAGAAGTCCGTTCTATTCATGCTTGCCTCTTTGTTCGAACAACCATGGAAGCTGTGTTTTGTAACGGTTTTGAAAATTGACTATGTTTCTATTGTCTTTCGGTAACGTAACGTCACGGTCCCGTACAAGCGAAGGCCGTGAGATGAACTGCAGTGGAAATTCATAATTGGCCGAATTTCGAAAACATCACGTTTGTATTCTACTCGTTGGGCCCTTTAAGCAAATGGTGTATTAATATCCTGAGGACATAATACAGAGCAGTGCCAAGCGTTGTTGTGTATTCTCTAAGCACGTGTTACCTCGGAACTGAACTCGTTCACCGATGTTTCGAAGATCCAGCCGCTCGTAATATGCTGCAAGGTTAACTCACGTGACACTTGATGTGTTGTGAAGTACTCATAATTGAAGTTCGAAGTATCAAAATGGTTTTAAGACTATGAAACCCGAAGTCAATGCCTTTATGGTAGCGTTCCTTCGATTTTCACTGTGTTTTATTTCTATTCTCTAAAAGAAGCCACATCGATAAGCAGAAAAAATGGCGGACCATTGTTTCAGGTCGCAATGCCTCATGGATAGTAGTGGCCCTTTCAGGAGGCAGTGCAGCTGTGTACAGAGAAACACGCTGTGCATCGAAGTATGTTGTCTAGTAACCAAGCTATTACATGTTACACTTGGACGTTAGCTAACAGTAACCCATGGAGAACATTTTGGCAGTCCAACACGTATGTGCATATTAAGGTAGGGGGTGGAGGCAACAAGTTGGCTGTTAATCTACTCTCTTGAACGTTGTTGTTGGATACAAGTATCGAACAGACGGTGATGTTTTGCAAAGGTTGGTGTTGGGAAGGGAATGAAATGGCGTAGTACTAGGCGACCTTCCATCCATGCTGTTTGAATTGTTTGAAGTGCTTAAGGGTGTTTAACGCTTGGTTTTATAGACGTTTGTTTTGAGTTAGCATGTTTGTTTTTTTAATGATGTCTGGTGTAAGTTAACTTTCTTCCTATAATCCACTGAACTGATTCAGTCTGTAGTGCACGAGACACCCTAGTTCATGCCCCATTCTTATGCTTAATCTTGAACCCACGGTATTTGTCAATCTACAATCAACTCTATTCCTTAGTCTACATCCCACTTGTCTCTGCAGTCAATAATCACCGTGACCAGTCATCGTACAGCCTTTTCGACTACACACACTATTATCAACTCGCCAATTCAGTCATCAATGCTGTGATTTGTAAGTCCATAACAAACAAGGCAAGGGTTTAGCAGTCGCCCGACCAGGGACATGGAGTGGCCCTCGATTATTTTCTTGACGGTCCTCAAGAAAGTGTTTTGTTTTCACATAATGATAATGTCCAAGCAAAATGTATTTTGTCTAGTGTGGTAAACGAGTAATATAAACAAATTGAAACATGGCATCAAAATCAGCACGGTCTATCAGTGCGTAGCTATCAAAACGCCCCGGTCAAACAATTAGCCCATCATTGAGTCATGGTAATACTTGTTCGAGTTTTGCTTTATGACTCGGATGGTTTTGTTTCCGTACACCCTGTGAAAATAATGTCTTATCGAACAGCCGTTCGATAAATATAGTGTAGTCACAGTGTCAGTTCTAGGTATCACTTTAAAAACGAATATCCACCACTCAGTTACAAAGCATTTGGGTTGTTGGTTATATTTTCGGCTACCCTATTGTGCGAGAGGAATGTTTCAACACTCATCTGTATAAAGCAGAGAAGTCGAACTTGTACCACTGCCACGCTACATCTACCGAACTTCGTTGCAGCCACGTGTCTCTCCGTATTTTTGCAATGCGGAGAAAAAGTGGGACGTCACGATGTTGAAGATGTTTGAATAATGGAAAAAATATTCAGTCTTCATGCTGCCCTTTTAGTAAGAACGTCGGTGTCTAATATTGACAGTGTTGCCCTTTCCCAGCACCGAGATATCAGCCTCCAGAGTTTTATATCTCTCTGACAAAACAATATCAACAGAGTTTTGACCAGAGATTTTTGAGATTCGAACACCTCTAGTTTAAACACTATATACTCTACAGGTCGGGTATTTTGGGAAGGAGCCTATTCCAGGATTTGCTTTTTGTTATCCGGAGCCAAATCTTACTATTTCCAAAACGTTTGATTTGTGACGTCATCAGTTTCCCTCCGCATTGGCGACTTTCACATACAGCAAACCTATCTTGAAGCAGCTGAGAGGTTTTCAACCGCGAGATAAAGCAGCACTCAACATTATTCGGCTTTGTTTATAGCTTGCGTTGTTCGTTTCAATCATATTCATGAGATTGTACGGGTTTGAATAAGGGCAAGATAAAATCTGCTATCGTGACTATCTAGTTGATAGCGCAGAAATGTGCGAAAGCTTCTGCTTGATGTTCTGCCCATTGTTAGCATCTTGATTTAGAGGCATGGGCATGAAACCGAGACTTATATCTTGCATGCTATTGTCAGCTTGATCTCGAGTGAGATTTTCGCTCCTTTCGCCAGCGTTTCAGAAGACTTCGTTCGTTAGCAGTTTCTAGATGTTGCGGTGATTTGAGTCATTTGCACCTGATGGCAGTCCTCAACTTTCACCGACCACAAAGAGACTACTGGATTTTTAGGAATGTTGAGTATGCCGTGAGGAGATAAGAGTAATCCCATTGCAAGCCAGAGGTTTGATTATAGGGTGATATACAGTGGACCTAATAGGGGAGGGGTGGCGAACTTTGACTAGCATGAAAATGTCTAGTTGACAGCAAGCACTTTGTCATTTCCTTTGCTCCGTTCCTTCCGTTTACTTTTTCATAGATGTTACCAGCACTCACTCTTCCAAACCTTCTGAGACGTATGCTATTTTGTCACCAGTTAAGCTGCCTCGACTTTTCAGTTCCGTAACTTGCCCATCTACCCAGCTCAGTGATTTTTATTCATTGCTGTTGCTACCATATTCCAATCCTTACGATGATACCTTCATCGTTTTCATTTCTTCATTTTGCTCCTTACCCGTCCACCGATTTCCACCACTCACCGCTACTGCTGTAACGTCTTTCGCATTCCTCCCTGTTTCCTCTACTTTCCCACTCTCCAGTCCTCCCATTTGGTCGACTTCTTTCAGCTTTATATTTTCCCATTAGCTTCGCTCTAGTATGCCCCTCGCTTCCTCATTTGACCCTCTTCTTCGCTTCCCTCGTTTTTCATTATCTTCGCCCCTTCAACTCTTACGCTGTCGCTTCCCCCTCATTTTCCTGAATTCCCTATCCTCCTATTCACGTTCCTGCAATTTTTCGATAGCCTCATAACTGTACGTGTTATAGTGCGAGAGGTAGCCCACAAAGTTATTTTGTTTAGGGTACGAACTACTTCGAAAGACTTGGATTCCTCCCCGCTGTAAAACCAGAGGTTTTAAAACTTAAGGCACCAAACGTATTCAACTGGGTGCTTTAAAGATGTAACACCAATGTTCAGTAGACGTGGCTGCGTTTTTGTACACGAGGTCCAGTTACCACAAACATGTGACAGTCAATGTCGGCTTCTCCAACTTATACAGGTCCTATTTCGTTAAATGTGTGCTGATGGACGGTCGGAATAAGGCTTAAGTAAGTGTCGCTAGTTAACCGCAGTTAACCGTTGTTTCTCGGTGCAAAAGGTTAATGACGATAGCATGTGCGTCTTTTGACCAAGCATTCTTCAGATGAGAAGACCGCCGAGAAGGAAAGGGTATCATGAGGAGAGAGGAGCGCCATTGCAGGAAAGACAAGTTCAGTTCACACCGAATGGGCATGTTGAGTTACGATTTGCTTGAAAAGTTTGCTTGTGGTGTAAAACTTAGAAACTTGCATAAATTAGAGGAATCTTCAATGCTCGGCGTATACGGCAGACACTGGTCGCAGTGACTTGTCTGGCTTGAAAGCGAGCGAGCGAGCGAACTGACAGGATGAGGGAGTTTTTATGCGTTACGGCTTTAAGTACATCTTGTCTATACTCGCTACTGGAGTTACGAGCACCACCAGAAATTATTTCAGGCAGAGCTTTATTTTATATTTAATAGGTAGAGGCTGCAAAATGCCACCCGGTGTCATTCATTTAAGCAAGACTGCAGTCATTCGTATCAACCATGAGGATCATAGCAACGGTTCTTAAAGTGTGTGAGTGGGTGTTAAGGGTCATGCCACTGTTTGCATGAGCTAACTTTTATCCATTGGATTAATTTGTGACAAAACTTCAGAAATAGTTGGGGGACGTATCCAAGCCCCCATTTGCTACGGCCCAAACATGCAAATTACAACTTTTTCACGCCACTAGCAGTCATTTCGAGCTTGAAATTTTTCAAATCTGTTTTTATGTGGTTGAAAAGAAGAAGAGCAGCGCAATAAAGAAACTACCAACCCAAACTAGGAGGAGATAACACAATTTTATTGTATAGCCCAATTTTGTGTTTACAAGCGTCATCAAGTGTGGGTACCCCTCCCTGTGTAGAGTCGTCACCAGCTTTGATGTCTACTTCCTGTTCGCGTTGATATTTTAAGTAGAATTTTTCGTTACCTTTGGTTGTAAACGGAGGCTAGATTGATAAAGTGATATTGTACATAAGATCGAGCGTACTTTCTTGCTTGTTAGGTTAGTTATCGCTCTATTTTTATTGGTTTAAGTAGCTCTTTCATATCTTCAAATCGTGGGGTTGGGCAAATCACAGGTTGTGAATGAACAATAAGCGGGTGTTATTTCCACTTCACAATACGAGACTTCTCGATTAGTATTGACAAAGATTCTATTTATATCTCGAGTAAATCTAGCACCATGAATAGAACTTTAAATGTTGCTAAATGATTGGAACGTGAGGTCTGAGACCATGATTTATTTTGATGATGGAAAAACTTGAGCTGTTTCTTCGACTCGGGCTTGGTTTTCTGCGATCCTTTAAGAACACAAACTTGGGTTTTGCCCACCTTTAAGAACAAATCAGAAAGAGGGTAGGAGGAAACTACGATTTTCTTCCCGACAGGGCATAAGAACATGATGATAAAAAAAATACATGTCCTTGTCTGATGTCATTATTTGCTCAGTTCCCTCAAATTTGCATTACCTGTGATAGCTTGAATGTTGTTCTCAGTCATGGAAGAAGACAAAACAAACAAAGTCAGCATGGCGCCAATTCTCCAATAAGTTCGATTCCTGTTTCTTATGAGGTTCGCAATCTTACAACATGAGTTAGTGAAACATTCCCGAGTTCATTTCAATTGATAAGCATTTGCCATCTACTTCATCTGATATTTAGAATGGGAAAGCATCGCCTAGTAAGAGATAATTCAAGGCTAGCTGTTGGTGTTATACATACAAGGACCATAAGTTCTGTAATCGGTATGCGAAGCTATGGAGATGATTGAGCCCATGTAGTTGGAAGGTCGGAGAATATGCTGTGGAAAAGTGATGACGTCACAAGCCAAACGTTTTGGAAACAGGACAATTTGGCTCCAGAAATCTAAATGTAACCCAGGAATAGGCTGTTTCCCGAAATACCAGACCTGTAGTGTATATAGTGTTTAAACTAGAGGCGTTTGAATCAGCCTTGGAAAACAGCCTATTCCAAACTTGCTTTTTAGATATCTAGAGTCAAATCGTACTAATTCTAAAATTTTTTATTTGCGACGTCATCACTTTCCCTCCGTATTGCAAACGTGCTTTTGACGCTGTTATCTTTCGTGCAGACGTTTTCTAGTCAGTAAACGCACAGTCGCCAAATGTTTGATGGACTTCCTTTCAGATTGATTCAAGCAACACAGCCTATTGAATACATTTGTGATCGAATACCCACCTATTCAGCCATCTTTCTATTACCTCCTGCTGTGTTATCAGGTTGACTGGCCTTCCCCGTTTTGTCACGAGGCTTGATATTGTGCATGCAAATTGTTATTGAGGTTTTCGCCAGTCTTCAGTTTGTGCGTTTTCTGACCATCGGCTGTGTTACAAGCTTGGGCAGTTTTTATGTTTGAAGAGCAAGATAATTATTTTCGATTCTCTACAGCATGTTTGGGCGACCAAGGAGAATCTGTAGTCTATACTTTGACCCGAAAAAGTGTGAAAGTTTTGAGCGACAAGACAAATTACAATGCTGGAAACATAGAACAGAGAATATCTTATTGACGTCAATAAGATATTTTGACACCGACCATGGGTGTCCATCCTTACAGAAGCAGTGTTGCGGAAATTGGGCGATTTTTACTTGAAGAGGCGGCTAAAGTCCACGCGAGCGATTTTCGTTACGTGTTTGTACAACCAAAAGTAAAGGTTTGTCTTTTACTTTTGCTGGAAGCGTACATTAGTGGGCGACTTTGTGCTCGATTTGACTGACTTGTCTCACGCCCAAGCAGGCAGCATAGCACAGAAACCGCATGTTGTCGACAGAAGTACAAACGCATCCGAGGCTGAAGCACTGTTCTGGTATTCATAGGATTATTTTTACCCCATTCCTTTTTGGGGGGTAGGATGACCCCCCTGACGATTTTGAATCGTGGTTGCTTTGGAACTGTTAAATATTTTGTCCAGAAATTTATTAAAGTACATATTCACATACGTTTTATTCGGCCACGCCTACTTTCGGTCCTGCTGTGACATAAATGACGCAATGCACTATCTAGTCAATGAATCAAGGTTTTGAATACCAACAAATCACCGTTGCCAATCTTCCTTTTAATTGGCTCTGTTTACCAAACCCGACTCTTCGACTCCTTGCGAAGTTTTGATATGATCCTCCTCCATGCTCTGGAGTGATGGGGTAGATATTGAAAGCTAATTGTCTCATTAATTAGAGGGCGGCATATGTAGAGGTTGAATCCCTCAGTTAACTTAAATAGGCAGTTCTAATGGTCATTTATTAGCATCATTTGTAATGCTCGAGTATCATGAACAACGTCTTAGGTCTTTATGACATGTGAAGGACTGATGTGCCTCAGATTCGTCATTGCTTTCAAGTCAGCATTTCAATTTAAAATTGAAACAATGTGATAAAAATGTAATGACGTGGGAGACAAGTAACAGATAATTAAAGGCTTTAAAACTATTGATCATCAATAGCCACGTTCCTACATCATGAATTTAGCAAAATCAGATCTCTACCACTAATAGTTGCCAAAACGAGGCAAAAGCATAACCTTAAAATCTGATTTTGAAAAAAAAGTGCTGATGTCAGCAAAATATTTAGATTAAAAGTCAAAAGATGGTGATATAGTAGCACGTTTCATCTTGCACTACCGGTATGCCAAATTTTAACAGTATTGGACGAAAATTGTCGCATTGGGCAATACAGAAGTGCACCAAAAAGCTTAATATCAATAGGGTTAACCACTGTTGTTCCTTTGAAACTTCTCCAGTGTTTTAGAGTGGCTTAACGGTTAGGTACATGACATTCAAGTCTCCTTTTTCCATACTCGCTGCCCATTTATTTTTCTGCCACCACCTAATTGTATTTCTCTTTTCATATACCTACCCCCCCGTTTAACTGGTGACGGGCCTGCTTGTCTGATTTTCGGCCAGTCATATTATAGCCTTCCCGATAACCCAAGCGATGACCGGTATTTTTCTTGTTGCAATTTTATTTTCCAGTAATATATAAAGCTACTGTGTTATCAGCGGTACTGAAAGTGTGGAAGCAAGCACTTTTGTGTTTACGAATTTTGAGCCAGAGCGTGAGATACGCTCCGCCATTCCTAGTTGATTGCTATTTCATCTTTGCTTCATTTACGGAAGAAAAAGTTGAGAGTTCTCAGAACACGTTTATCAGAGTATTGCTAGTAAAAATGGAGGCCGAGAAGTCTTCTGATGGTGATTGAAGGAGGAGCGTTTCTCGATCCTCCAGCTTTTATGAGATCTTGTGCAATAGTTTTTCTACTAAGATTCGGAAGTAAATGACATTACCTTAATAGGTTTCGACTGGTTTGCTTCCCTCGACGCCACAAGTGAAAGCTGTTGTGGTTTTCCTCCACAGAATAAACCAGGTAATCTCTGCTGAGCTTGGTTTTGTGGCCAGCAAGCCGAAGTCAATCAGACTTCAAGTCATAACGTAGCGGGGGAGAACTTACCCGAGTTTAGGTCTTGTTATCTGTTGTTGCTGTTGACAGGTTTTGCTGTCATCGCGTGGCTTGAGAAAGGTAACACCGCATTTTTTAAAAGGCTTGTTTTCAGTTCGTCATCTTATCGATTCGAACGATGTCAACAAGTGGGTATCACTGTATCCGAGTTTGGAGGAAAACTGTTAAAAGCCGCTACTATGTTATTTTATAAAACTGCCCCCCCCCCTCTTTCAAGAAGACGAGAGTGTATATGATAAACACAGGGGAGGGCGGGTAAGGGGGCAAACTTGTGACACACCAATTCCTATACATGAGAAAGTTAGATGGGATATAAGCTCCTTGTAGTTATTAGAATGATCTGATTTTGTAGCTCTGTATCGATTTAAACAGGGAGTGGACCATCGTATATTGAGCGCTACCACTCTTTTTTCCTCAAGCTCCCAGAGGAAATCATTGGTAGATGCAAACCCAAAAGTGATGATGATAATAATGTAGACTACATGTGGTGTTTGACCTCAGCTCCTTGTGTCTTACCATATATGGTTACACTAGTGCCCAAATCCCGAAAGATAAAAGCACGCTGCTTACCTAGTGGTCGGTAGTTGTTGCGAGACGAGCCGTCCTATCTACTATTTCTATGAGTCATATGCAAGCCGTCATTTTAGAAAAGACTTTTTCACTATTCAATAAATAGATTCA
>JAAAKL020001427.1:0-31027 GCA_010016065.2 Carybdea cf. marsupialis auct. non (Linnaeus, 1758) | reverse complement strand
ACCGGATATGGCGTCGTGTACAACTGAAGATTTATCGCTCGATCCAGATTCGAGTTTCTCGTTCGCAGAAGAATTTGTAAAACCTAATTCTGCTTCTTTTACAAATCTCCCCTACACTTTCTTGTATTACGTTTATATACATGAAGAGGAGTGGCACTAGTGACTTAGATATTACGTGGACAGCACAAAGATAAGCGAAAATAAAGGATGTCGGCGATGGAGCGATACAAGCATATAAGGTTTGAATACGGTAGAAAAACTTTGTGTTTGCTGACTCAGCTATTCGGGCATCGGAATACCGGGCAACGGAAGTTCACATCATTTAAACTATCGGAGAGCAAGCTTTCAAGAGCTGGAGGAAATGTCCCAAAACGTTACTAAACCAGCCTTAAAGGCTCAAGCGTATGACCTGGAGACTGCACCCTACTAATAGTGAGGCAAACGATATTTGTGTCGGCTGCTTTCAAATGGTAAAACGATAAAAGGACAACTTCTTTGGTTACAGATAAGCAATATTTAAATAATTTCCCCGGGTATCCAATGAAGTATAGATACTGTGCTCGTTTTTTGATAAAATTTGATAATAGAGCACCATCAAGCTAAGCTTTGTCCACAATTTCTCTGATAAAAACAGTCAGCAACCACCACTCCCCAGAAAGGGCCCGTACATCTTTGCTGAAAAGCTAGGCAGATATGCTACAGAAGACCCACTGGGGCGTATCCGCCTTTGTCCTCACATCTCCTTGGCTGCAAAAGTAGAAGACTACCACCAAGTGCACAAATCATCAATGGCATCGATCTGTGTTTTTAATGTTCAGTGTTGGTCAGCCTCTCTTGTGAGAATCTCATAACGAGGTTCATGATGCTTTCTCATGAAATGTTCGAAAGGGAAAATAAACTTACACAGCATGGCAATAAGGATTGTTGAGTACATATACAAATGGCAAAGTGAACATCTTTCGTTTCTCTAGTATGGCGTAGAGTGGGAGGAATACAAAGAAATGGCCCACAGCAGACTTGGTGTTATGCTAACAGCGGATAGGATTAATGACTTCTTCTCTCTGCAACCAGCTAAAACCAAGACTGATGCTTCTCAAAAGGAGGACGCGGCTTCCTCAGGCCCCTCTTATACCAAACACCGGGTAGGGATCACAAATCGACGTTATTTGTCTTCCTCGTCAGATCCCAGGTCACCACAATCGACGAGGTAAGTCCGACAAAATATGCTGCTACCACTTTCAACTTGCTGTTTTAATATGCGGTGCCAGTAGATAAATCCTGAATCACGAAGAGCTGGCCGGAGAACCATACCGTATCATATATATGATGGTACCATACCACCGTTTGCCATGTTTGAAGTACATACGTTGCAGGACCTATGTGCTATGTGGTGTCACATCAGTTTACTTTACTTTGATCAACTTATGTTCAACACTAGTCTAGTCTACATACAGAAATGACCATTTTATTTTGCTTTTCGCATTGTGCAATTGCTATTATTCAAATATAAAGGGTACACAAGACAATCTGTTTTTATGTGGAATAGATCTATGTGAAATGGACTGTTTATTACGTAATCTGGTACTGGATTGGCAAATTGGGTAACCCTACTCAGATCAGATTGGGGGGAGGGCTTATGTCTTACAAGGTATATCACATAGCTCTTGGTCACTATTTTTGTGACTTTCTGACTTTATTAAAAGTGGCAAGGAATATTTTGATTAACTTTTTACAAATTGCTTAATAATGGCATAGCCAACCCAAAAGGTCCCTTACTCTCAATGGATCCAAATACATACGATAGGCCTGATTTTCATTAAGAGTTATTGTAAATTGCATGTGAAATAGCTGTTTGCACTCAGTTGTATGTCTACCTACTATACATCTAAAAGATGAGCTTATTTTAAGCCTTTCATTGTATTCTAACGGTAGGTTTTTGAACAGTATTTATGTTTACATCAGTATCAATTTGTAAGATAATCTAATTTGTTCATAAGTGAGAGACAAATCAACAACTTTTTGGAAATCACTTACAAGCACGTTTGACATAATTTTATCAAATGGTTGTGAAAAATGAGTAAAAATGAGATCTATGGAAGCACACATTTCTCATTAATTATACTTATAAACATAACAGATGTGCATATAATTTTATGATTATTATTGGAACAGTAAAAATTATTTATATACTCTGATTGCTAGTGTCGGCCTGAGCACAGATATATGGATGTGGAAATGATGAAACTTGGGGGTGGAACAGAAAGTGTTAGGCCACAGGTAGTAGTTTAGTGTAATGGTTGGTGTGATTGGTCCATAAATATATTCCTATCTGTACCATTGGCAAATATGTTGAAAACATCTTGAGAACATATAACTGCTTATAAAATAAATTCATGAATGTGTACATACATATTTATATATTTTATATATGCATATGATATTATTGTGACTTATTATTATATATGATGTTATATGGTCACTCATTTGTCTTTAGTTCTGAGGATCCTTTTGATGCAGCTTGGACAGAGGAACTTGCTAAACTGCAGTTGGAGAATATACAGGACAGTGGTGATTTAGTTGGGCCAATTGTTCCTGAGCATGGAGCCCTGGAAGTCTATGATAATTACTCCTTTGTTCATCAATACGACAAAAGCTTGCCTATTACAGAACACCATCAAAAAGTGTTGGAGACAATAGAAAGCAGCCAGGCCACAATTATTCAAGGTATGATAGCTGAGTATGATGAAATGTTATCACTGATATTTCAGAGCAATGGGAAGTTTGGTTGCCACAACAGTTGTTTGGCTGTAAACAAACAAGTCCTTGACTTCCTTTACCCTAACCTCTTATCCTGTTTGGTCTTGAAATGTTAAGATTTGTAGTACTTAATAATGGGAAGTGCATCATCTCTCTTCAAACAGAATGGTCCCTTAGGTCAATCTCTTTTATGGCTTGTTCCTATAGCATGCCACAACATCATGGCCTACCACTGCTCAGAAAAATTTTCAGTTGCCCTTAGCAAGAGACAAAGGCAACTGTAAAGAGCCTTTATAATCATGTAAATTTGAATGTACCTCTCACATGGCTGTTCCACTTGGAAAGTGTAAATGTTTCTTACCAAGTTCTTCTTACCATAAGATAATTATCTACTAATAGTTTAGAAATTTTCGAATGAGCTTAAAACAAGTATGACACATGTACAATGTGGTTTAATATATTGATCATAACTTGTTCTCGAGTGTAGAAAAAAGCTGAAAATTACTTTAATTTTTCACTTTAACACATTTTTCAGGTATATGAAGAGGAGTATGATAATAAATATGTGGTTTCTATGATTTGAACATGCAGTATCATTCCCTGCCATACTATCCTCCTCACTTCCATTCTGTTATTGTACCAAAGTTCCCCACTCCAATCCAATCCTCGTGCCATCCATCCACATCCTTCTTAGTCTGCCTCTTACTCTTCCCCCCTATATTGTGCCTTCAACTATTGTTAACCCCAACCTTACTGCTGAGCCCCACAATACATGACCCACATTAGCTGTTTTTCTTCTGGCTATTTTTCTAAACAGTTCCTGATTGGCCCCCACCATCCTTAACACATCCTCATTGGAGACTCATGGTAGTCATGGACTGCCCATGGTTTTTTTGGCACTTGTTTACACCACCACATTTCTAAGGCTTCTTTTTTGTCTTTGTTGCTACTTTTAACATCTTTCATATCCATATGTGAGCACTGGTATCACATAGCTGCCAATTATTCTTTTCTTAGTTTCTAGCCCCCAGTTGCCTCTTAATAATACTGTCCTTTCCAAAATGCTGATTAATTCATATTCATTCTTGGTTTAACTTCCATGTTACACCTACTGTATTCCATAATCCAGCTACCTATACATTTGTATTCTTTCATCTGCTAGAGCCCCTAATCTTCAACATTTATATTACATGCTACATTTAAGTTTCTTGAGATCATCATAACGGTTGTCTTTTTTTGCATTCATTGCCGTTCCATAGTTCTTACAGTGTACATTCATGTTATTGATCATTTTCTTTAGGTCTTCTTCACTTGTGACTATTATTACAGTGCCATCCGATACCTAATGTTGGTGATGGCTTCTCTATTTGCTGCACATCCTGCCTTAGATTATGCTTCTATTATTAGTTGCTTTACAAATTGAATGAAATAGATTATGCTTCTGTTATTAGTTGCTTTACAAATTGAATGAAATGGGCAAGAGGATGTAGCTTTGTATCACACAGTTTTTTAACCAGGAATGATCTGGATTGATTATTTTTCACTCCAACTTTGGCTGCTTGCCCCAAATACAAACTGGCTATCAACCTCTTTTCTACTGTTGAAACATCGTACCCTTGCATAACTACCAACAGTTTAGCATTATTGACCCTATCAAAGACTTTTTGATAGTCAAGGGAACAAAGATACAAATTCTGTTGCATTTGCAAAGCTCCTTGGTTTAGGACTTGCAGCTGCACTATTACATATCTGGTGTCTTCCCCTTTTCTGAATCTAAGCTGGTTTGCAGTTAATCTTCTTTCTATTAAAGGGATTTAAATATATTTCTTCATAATTTGCAGCAACATGAGGCATGTGAAATATGACGATCCTATGCATTGTTGATCTTTTAAAGTGGTATCTTTTCTTGATCAATGCAGTCACCCATTACTTGCAAAATCTCAGCTGGGATTTCATCTTCCCAGTTGCTTTTCCTAAAGGAGAATGTCTGATCATCTGCTCAACTTCTTCTCTTCATATTCATATTTCACTTCCTTATGCATATTTCTCATTTGTAGCTTCTTCTTGTAATCTATTGTCATTGTACAGTCCATTCACATTTTCTGCCCATCTTTCTAGAATTTGATTCGTGTCAGATAGTTATTTTCCCATCTTTCTTATTTCAAGACAATTTGTAGGCCTACGCTTTTTTTTACACTTCTTTTTTTCTGTGTTGTTGATTTTTGAATACGATAGAGCATTATGTGCCTTCTATTTCGTATCACAGTTTGTTATAGTAGTTGTCTTTTGCTGACTACATACAATGTTTATAATATGATAATGTCACAAATCAAAACTTGTTGAGAATGTCTTTGTGATGACATTTCCTGTGATGTGATAAAGAGTGCTATTTTGTAGAATTGATAATAAAGTACTTATATTTCCAGAAAGATTAATTGCCAAGTAAGCTTACATGGGGTAGAGCAAGTACAAAGAATTAAATGATATAAATTACATTAAACAGTCAATGAGGTAAGGAGGGAGAATAACTCAAAGTTTTCAGAATTGAATTGTTCAGAATTGTAGTTGCTTCTCTATGAGTTTGAAAGGGGATCTCACATAGATCTCCTCAAAGAGTAAAACTTAGAATATGTAAATTCAAACTTGCTTTGGGCAATGAGAACCACTTAAAATAATTTACATTAAGTCACTTCTGGGTCAGTTTTCAAAGGGCTATTTGTATGGATTTGTTGCTATATGTAGCTGAATATATAATCAAGAACAAATCCTATTTATAAATTTATAGATTTATAACTATTCAAGTCATTTAGACATTAACACTGATGTGTCATGTTTGGCACACTTCAGATGATTTTTACCCCTTCATACCATACTTGATTTTCATGTTTTATCTTCCCAAATAAGATATTTGTATAAATATAAGGTAGTAGGATGTACCTCCACAATACATATTGATGTTGCATTCTGCTACCAGTCTGTTATTTATTTCATTAGGTGCAACTGGCAGTGGCAAGACAACACAAGTTCCCCAGTACATTATCGATCACTACTGCGAGTCAAGAAAATACTGCAATATACTTGTTACTCAACCGAGGCGTATAGCTGCAGTAAGTATAGCAAAAAGAGTAAGTCATGAACGAAAATGGCCACTGGGTACCATTGTCGGTTATCAGGTTGCAAGGGACAAAAAAGTTTCAGAAGATACAAGGATTACATACATGACAACTGGTGTATTGTTGCAGAAACTTATCATGAACAAGACTATGGATGAATATACACATATAATTCTTGATGAGGTATAATCTTCATATGAAAATAGTATAGTAAATTGAAGTCTTAACAATCTTTACTGAAATTGGTATGGGAGCACTTTATGTTTTTGGGAATGGTCTGCTTTTCAGAAATACTTAAGGCTAAGTCTATTGCGGACTTATGCACACAACATCACACTGACTGAATGGTGACAACTAAACGGCTACAAACTATTGCTGCATGAAAAATGAGTTTCTACACCAATGAATTTAACGTGCCTTCAGAAATAAAAAGTCAGATAATTTGGTAATGTTTCAGAACTATTGCAGGTATACATTTTTCCAAAAGCAAGTTGTCATTTTAATTTTTGTATTGCTGCAGTGATTTACAGGGCTCCTTTGGCCCATTCCCACCAAACCAGGTAAACATTATAAATAGTTGTAGGTCTTTAAGACTAAGGAAGGAAGCTTGAAACTTGATCATGTAAGTTTATGTTAGAAAATTTTTAACAGAATTTGTGCTATGCTGTGAGTTGAAGAAGGGATAACACTTAATGTGGTTTTGGGTAGGATTTCATTGTCTGTGATACTGGGTTGTTACTATGTATATAACGTTACACCAAATGTGTAAGATCTGAAAGTTGGAACTTCAACATAAGAAAGATTGGTACTTTCTTTTGATTGGGTATCCTTCTTGGACAATGGGCATGGTCTCATGGATCCTAGGAGTCATGACCCCAGTGATTGCATGTGCAGATCCCATTCCGCTTATTGTTCATATGACCATTGGGTTTGAGAATTCCTGTAGTTGCAAATTCACGATGCCAAATGATCATAGCATTCATTCTGTCCATTATGAATATACTATGTACAGTATCTTAACATCAAAACACAAGTGGTACAGAATAATACTTTTGTCTGTGGCACAGACCCCAGTAGGCAATTTAGAGTTGGGACATGATTTGCAGGATGTTAAAAGATTTTATTGACTGCTTTAGTAAGGAATACTGGGAAATTGTACAGACCAACATGTAGTATGTAAAATATTTTATTTTTGGACACGAAAATGGTAACTAGGATTTCCATCTGCAAGCAATTTGAAAACTTTTAACTGCATAAATTGTTGAGGGTTTAGATCCCTTGACCTAAAAAAAATGAACAGATGACAGATGGAATACCCAAATGGGTACTAAGGATTTGCATACTGGCCTTTATGTTTTGAAAAATATCTTTAAAAATTGTTAATACTGTTCTTTGAGGTATCAAGTTGCAGCTAAACAGTTAGTGGTCTCCGAAAAGTGCCAATTGAATTATCAGGCAGATTTTTCAAGTTAACCACCATTGCAGGTGGAACTTAGTATGTAATAGATGCCTGGTTTGTTTTGAAAACTAACTGTTTTAATTTGGAGATTTGGAGACTATATGGGCTTCATCACCGGTTGAGAGTCAGTTATTGTACAGGGTTTGATGCTCAAGTAGTTAAGGTTTCCCATTATATCAAAGCTAGTAGAAATTCTTTTTGTGATATAGATCAGTGGTTCTCAACCCTTTTAGACTTGCCGCCCCCTTCAAGCTTTCAATTCTGATCAAAGTACCCCAACCCTCCAAATATCCTCATTTTCAATGCTTTGTATGTTACAATAAAAACAGATCAAGTGATGTTTTCAAATACTATTTTCAATTGAATCTCTTTTTCAAGTAGGCCTACAGTGAAACATTTCATTCACAAACTTTATCAACTTAGCAATGAAAGTAATGTTTCTATGAGAGTTCATCATCAACAGATTCAACATGATGCCTGAGCATGGTGCTCATTCATCAATAGTTCTATCTGAGGCTCTATATCAGTCAGTAAGAGCCTCAAGTTGCCTTTCTTGTACATATCCAAACAGTTACGTTGCTTCATCAGGAGCTGCAGCACAGCGCTGAATCCTTTCTCAACAAGGTATGAAGTCAGAAATGAAAAGTTCTGCTTATTGCCAAAGTTGAGGGTATATGCGCTCTTTTCAATCCACAGCTGTCCATATCCACAACGTGAAAACACTTCCTAGACTCAATGTAATTCTGCCATGTTAGTTATTAATCTTGCAGTTCGTTTTTCACATTGTCTGCTTTGGCTCTGAATGGATCAATAACCCACGAAGGTATGTTAAGAGCAGTCAAGTCTTGAAAACGTTCATTCATTTTATCCTTAATGGCACCCAGGTGTTCACAGTAGACCAGGATACAGTGGTCAGGTACTGGTTAATGAGGGAGGTACTGGTTATGGAGGGAAGCCAAGCAAAGCAAGTGGAACAGATGTTTCCTGCCAATCAGCTCTCTGCACAGTTCAAGTTTAGCAATGAAACTGTCAACTGTACTCTTGACTTGAAGGAGTGTTAACCCCTATCCTTGCTGCATGTTGTTGCTAGAGTTAAGATATGTGAAAATGTCAGCAAGGCAAGCCACATCATGCTGTATCCCAGATATTTTATGATATAGAGTGGGATCAACATCCTCCAAGAACTCTAAGACTGTACTAAAGAGTGAATGAGAGTAGTCCAAACAGTTCCTTTCAGAGAGCTACCTAACATCATTGTGCAGTAGGAGATGTTCATACTCTTCACTGTTCTCATGGCTAAGCTTTTTAAAAATGCTAACATTTAATGACTGAGATTTTGTGATGTTAATAGCTTTGAGTATGTAGTTAAGGTTTTCATTTAATTTTCAATGATCAGAAGATTTGGGTCTCCATTAAGCATTACTTTGACAACCTCGGCCACTGCTGGCTTCATCAAAGTTTCACCAATGGTATGAGATTTTCCTACCTTTGCAATAAGAAGAGAAATGGCATAATATGCCTTTAGTCCTTTGTTTAGAGTCGCAGTACTTTTATTGAAAAAAAACAGGGCATAGTATTCCTCAACCCGTGTTTTAAGCCCGTCAGAAAAGCTCACACTAGCCTCTGCCTTCTCTGGATGTTCCTATTGCAGATGCTCTTGGAGACAGCTTGGTTTCATTTCTTCATTACTGAGTGCACCATCACACACTATACACATTGGCAATTTCTCGTTTGTCGGCGACAGAATATTTCCATATTTAATACATTCAAGGTTGTACCGCCTGCATTTTTTATTTTTCGCAGGGGCAGCCATAGTAATAATACATCCAAAGAGTAGGAGACGCAAACACCAAAGCATATAAATCAAGCGAAAAGTTCAATAACTTACCCACGCACAGTGTTGTAATACTTGGTTACATGACAAATACAATGTTCTAAAATCAAGCCGGAGATCATGACACACAAGAGTGAACACCAAACATGAGTATAAATCAGTAAAAATTCGATCGAAAAATAGGATTTGCTGATTTGACGTAATTCATGAAATGTGATGTAATCTATGCAATGATCACATGGATAAACTGCCTGAAAAAGTTTGCATAATACTAGCAGCTGTCGGCCCTGTTGAATAAGTCAGTGCTCCCTAAGACTTTAAAGCTCCTCAACTACCCCTTAGATATGAGAAACTCCCCCTTGGGGAGGGAGCGATACTGCCTCCATCGAGAGCCACTTCTAGTATAGATGCTGTGATAACACTTTTCCAGAAGCTTTTTTTGAAGAAGCTGTTATTAGATTACTCTTCAATGAGGCAAACATTAGAGAATGTTATATGGCAGTAACAGTCCATTGACAAACAAGAAAAAGGTCAAATAACACGAAACTGGAATTTAGCATACCAGTACCTGTTTGTGTCCAGCAATAGGAAGCCAGGACAAAAGAGGAAAAAACCCAGCAGTTTTTAAACTAAAAGGTAATTACAGTGCTAGATTTCATGGTATGATCTTGAAAATAGTTCTGCCATGTTTGACTGAGAGTTACTGAAAAGCCTGACAACCATTTTCTTGTTAGAGGGCTACAAAAGCTATTGTTTTTTTATTTAAAATGAGTTTAAGATGTTGCTGTTGATAGCTGTGTTGACATATTGATGGAGGAAGTATACTGCACATTACAGGACAGAGAAGACTCAACAAGACAAGTACATGTATTCATTCATCACTCTTTAAAGCTCTTTTGTTTGTTTCATGGACTTTACAAATATAATGACTTTAAAGGAACAGTATATGAGAAAATCATTAACAATTTATTTGAATATGTTGAGTAAAACCTAAACATGCAAAGTTTCATTCCAATAAGCTATTCTTGATTTTGATTTCATGTCATAAATTTAACGCATTGCTCTCAAGAAACTTAGTACTTTTCAGAGAGGTCTTGCCTTGCAATTTCCTATCAGGCCATATCATACAAGAGAACACTTTCAGTTAGGCCTTAGCAGGCCGGAGCCACTGGATGTTTTCAATGTCACACTTTTGTTATAGAAAAGAGAGGACTTGAAAATATCAAGTTTGAAGAAATACTAGAGAAAAGTGAAAATGGGACAGGGGTGATCGGGGTGGTGACATTTTCACTTTTCTGTAGTATTTCTTCAAATATCACTTTTTGTCCAAAGCCCCTTCTCAAATAGATTGCTTTTTAGGTCTCTAATAGCATTGGGCAAGAACTTCAAGTAGTAAAGTAGTAGCACTTCAAGCTTGTTAGTCTCTGAGAAAATGTGAAATCTACACTCAACATATATGCTGATGTTGGCACATATACTTTGACCCTGTTATAATGCTTGATTTAACAGGGTCAAGTACTAACTAACTGCATTCCACACTTAAGGAAACAGATATAAGGAATCATTCCTCATGTGACATATGCCTTGACTCAAAGTTATGAGTGTTTGCAATGGAAAGCTAAACCCAAAACTTGTAATGAGTTGAGATTTGAGCATCACAGGTGCAGTTACCTGTGGTTAGGGAGTCCTTCTGGTCAAGGACAGTTGTTGGATTGCCATTATGGATTGTACTACATCATGCATTTTCTAACCAGAATTTTGGATAGAAAACTCGTATACATTTAGAACTGGTACCTTTTACCAGAACAGGGTTTCATCTTCATCAGGTCAGGCATGTATTGCCCACCATCACGGAGGATGCATCCAGACCAGCACTACAATAAAAAAGAACTGTTTTGATGATGGTGATGATGATGATGATGATGATGATGATGATGATGATGATAAATTGCAAAAAGGTGTGAATGCAGCACAAAAAGTTGTGGTCCTTGTCTGTGTCTTAAACATGACTATTTTTAAAGAATTTTATTAGTAGCCATGTAAAATGGTTGAAAATGGGACTATCAAGCAAGGAGGTCAAAGGTTAGAAACACTGGTTGCGGTTATTATTTGTCATGATGTTTCTCAATGGAATGTGAAGCAACAGTGTTTTCTTGAAATTTTTTCTGGGTTTTTACTCTTAGGTTTTGTACCATAATTGACCTTTTTATATTCCCTTTCAAATCATATGTAGCAAGATCATTTTTCCCGAAAATAAGTTTTGATACATAAGTTCCCTACACTGACAATGCCCTTACGTACATTTTCCCCAGCATAGGCGACCAACATTCCAAATGACATACACCGCTTCTTTTTGTTAGTAGTGAACCCTTTTAACACGCCTTGAGGGTTTCATTATTCAAATCTAATGTTCATGTGGGACCGTTTCCCAATGACAAGAGTAGATGTGTTATTTTCAGGTAGACTATTGACTTGATCTATACATATTAATGTGGCCAGTCCTCCATGAAATCCTAGATTCCTCCTGTTATTTGATGTAAGTTTTTGAAATCTTGATAATAGCCCCCAGCCCCCAATCCAAAAAAGAGAAAACAACAAAAGCACAAAACAACTCAACCTTCTGAAAAAGTGGGCAATGTTAAGTAAAATTTCTTTGAGTTTTATTTACGTAATTTCTGGCAGATGTATTTGTAAACCCATTGTTACCATCTTCTTTGTCTGGGGGGATTTTTTTACGCCATGACCCTACAGTTTTGCTTACGGTCTTGATTGGATTCTCTTTTTGTAAATTGTAACAACCCACTAAGTTCTTTGATCTGTCAGACTGACCTTATTTTATTGAAATTCATTTGCCTTTAGATTCATGAGAGAGATCAGGATATTGATTTCAGTATGCTTGTGGTCAGAAAGTATTTGCGATCTGTGTCCAAACATGTCAAGGTTTGTAATTGAATTGATAACATATAGATATAATATCATACAAGTTGTAGTTTGTTTTATGGAGAGTATAGTATGAGCCATAAAGGTTTTACCACACTTATCCTATTTTATTTTGAATCAATGGCTCTTCTGTATACACATCCCAACTCTTTGTTTTCTTGTTGACATGTATTCTGAACCTTATCCATCATTTTTGACACTGATGGTGATTATGATGGTAATGTTAATCACTTATAACCAAGAAATTGTTTTAAGTGCTGTGAAATGTTCAAGCTGGTAGTATTAGTTTATACAAACTGATTTATTGAAACAGTTTGTCATGTAGGAGTTGTCTATAGTCAGTACTCATAGAGTCTATAAGTGAAAGTGTTACATAATTAGCTCTTAAACGTATCAAAATTCCTTATATACTTACAGTCATGATGCTGGTGTAGTCAAAAGTGAAAAGTATACTGATGAAGAAATTTTTCTTGTGCTTGAAATGCAATATATTTCTGCAATGACTCATGTTTCCCTACATTGTTACCGCATCTATAGTGAAGCTATGTGATGCTCTTGAATAACACTTGGTCTAAAGGAAATTATAAGCTTACTGAAATCTCCTAATGATAAACCGTGAGCTATGATCAGAAATGATTGCTACAAGTTCTTGCCTACCGTGATTTTGGTATTGGTGATTGCTTTTTAGTCATTGTGTAGTTAAATGAATTTATGATTACATATATTGACACATTTGCATAGTATGTTTTCGTATCGCTCACAAACGTGAGTAGCCACCAACGCAGTGTCCAAAACATTGCTTGCTTATTCATTGCTACATTGTTATGTACAGCGTTGCATTAGATCATGCTATGTGAAAAGTGCAATTAGTACATTGTCGCTTTTCTTGCATGTCAAACCAGCATTTCTTAGACGGTTTAGGTATCCATTGGTTTTGCTATGCATAGTCAGTTTTGTCAATGAGGTAACATTTAGCAGTCAAAGACAGAATCACAACCATATTGCAACTGGATGTGGTATGTTAGGGTTAGTCGAGGCTGTGTGAGATAAATCGTAGGATTTTGTCTAGTCATACCTAAGTCATTGACATTGACATACTGTGATCCCTAATTCTTTGGTATACAAGTAGCTGTACTAAACGCTTCCTGTCATGCCTTTGACCTGATTGTTTTTACAGTCAGCAGAAAATAAAAAGATGTACAACTGCTAACTGTAAAATCTGCAATATGCACCTTTTCTTGCTGAACTATGGTGTTGCAAAGTGCAATGAACAGTCTGATTGACACACAATCATCACTCCTCCCAATTTAGACCCTCGAATTTTTGAAGACACACAATAACTCTAGATAAATTACCACATAAGTAAGAGAGGTGGTCCATGATATGTAGTCTTCACTACTATATAGTTCAGTAGTAAAGACTTTCCGGAGTTAATTGGAGAACAGTATTTACAATATCATAATATCATGCACTTAGATATAGGAGGACGTGTTATTCGTTTATGTGATTTGTTTAGCGAGTGATTTGATTAGCGAATGCTCTCTTGTCGCAGTGTATTTCTCAAACAGTGACACAAATGACTCCTTTTAAAAATTAACCTCGCAGGTGATACTGATGTCTGCCACAGTTGAGACTGGCCTTTATTCACAATACTTTGCAATACCAATCCGCGGTAGACTTGAGGGTGCACCAGCAGTATCTGTGGAAGGTACATTGTTTGATGTAAGGGAGTACTACCTGGAGGATCTCGCCAATTTGATTAATGTACGTATATTCTGCCGTACTCTAATTATGTATATATCTAGTTTTTCACATTTTAATATTCTTTCAAGATGAAGAAAAAATCAGTAGTGCAGATTAAATGAGGCTGTGTGAGATAATTGCCTTCTTACTACTACTTATATGTGCTAAGCAAAGTAAAGAAATAAGTTCCAAGTAGCTACAATCCTTTGTATTATTCGTAAAATTTTTGTTGTCAAGTAAGTAACAGGCTAATACATCTTTTACACTGTATGTAATATTTACATGTCTGGCGCGATTCCCCGAAGAGAATTGACCCCTCCCCAAGCTGTCCGTATTTACCCGAGTCTTCACAGAACCAGGTTTGCATTACTTACTTGTCTTTATGTTCTACCCTTTATGTCACCCCAGGGTACCCTTCTCTCTTTAACCAAACGTGGTAACAGTTTCCCAGAACACTACTATAAAACATTGTAGTCTTTCATTGAAAAAGGTAGACACGTATGTATGTAAGTGTTCCTTTCGCACGTGATATAAATCTCGTATTCCAGTTGTGGGTATTTTGTTTAAGTTTTCTTAAGTAAATAGTGAGGCGCAGTTTTGATCTCTCAAATGGGTCTTGGTATAATAAGACTGTGATAGATACGAATCTGCTTACTTTTGTGAGGAATGTGTCGGGAAAGATATATTTGGGATTAGTTGGGAAAATAAAGATTGGCTAGGATGTAGCTGTGACATAAAAATGCTCTCCGTGATGGTTCAAGCAATTCACACCCCGAGGTGCCTTGATTTACCATCAATGCAGAAAAGAAATTGTTTTTTCACTACCTTTTTAGCAAAGCCTTGAGAATTTCGTATTTCTTGGTAGTAAATCTCCATCACCCCAGCTGCTTTTACTGCCAACGTTTGCAGTTAGCTTATACATCTTTATACAGGTACCCGCACCTGAACTTACATCTCCTGAAATCACAGACGAAATGTTCTTAATGGCACGAAGAATTATCAAAGAGCTAGACAACCAAGAATTGTTGAAATATGGGGGGTCCGAACGGGAGAAATTATCACTAAGTCGTGGGACTGTTTTGGCATTTTTGCCAGGTTTGTATACTTATTGAGATTTTTTCCATTTAAGATGTGCGTAAATCGTTTTACTTAGTTCATTTGACAACTAAGTAATATCTCTCGTATGCCTATTTTGAAAGGATATATTAATTGAGTTGATTATGAAAATATATTTGTCTACCGAGAATATAATTTTTATGACCTTTTTATTCTTATTTTGCAATAAGCTATATAAAATATCATTTTTCATCCTTGCTACACTATTTTGCCAGTAGATATAAGTAGGATGTAAGTGAGCCTCCTATTTAGTGTAATTTTATTCCAACCCTGGGTAGGTTTATGGAGTGCATGCCTCTAAAATAGTAAGGCGCGGCAGTGTCACATAAGTCAAAGTTGAAGGTACAGAGGTGATGAATAGAAGAAGCAAGCTCTCCCCATATGTTATATGTAATTGGTAACTATTACTTCTTTGATCACGTGTCATAGATTGCATATCTGAGTTCAAATCTGTCGCCATGATTATTATCGTTTCCGCACTGTCGATCTAAACGGACGATGTAAACACGAGACGCCCTTAATCTTTGTTCGTCGCTTTAGATTGTCAGAATGGAAACAGAGACGATCTAAAAAATTAACGATTTATTTCATCGAATTAATGTCGTCCAACGGACTCAATTAGTCAAGTTTAGTGGACCGATATCTATGTGCGGACGACCTACATTGATGAACCAATTTCCACAATTGACACATTTTTCAGTCAGGAACACAAAGTAGATGTCATAATTGAAAAGTATTGCCGTCGCTTTTTTTTTAATTATTTGTTTTTATTCCGTTTATTGAAACTTTCAACTGGACTCGTAGCATTTCCCACGCAGCAGTCATATTAATATGGCCGCTCAACCTCCCGCAAAAATACCTTTTATTTTCTTGTCACTTCCTTTTTTTTTGGTTGATATGTACATTCGATATCTTTTCAAGTGGTAGTAAGACCCCTTAGACCTGACAAGCACTTTTTTATCGTCATTATGTTAGACTCAAACCATTTACGTCAACAATTATTAACTCCCGATTCCTAAATAGTTAATAAACCTTTTATACATTTATCGATGCACTGACGTTAGTACCCATTTCCTGTTATTCAACATTTGAAATACTGCACTGTTCAAAAAGTGACAATCCAGAGATATCTTGCTTGCCATCTAAGTGGTTTCGTCACGCTGTGTAGTCGTCAATTGTTTAATTTCCTGTCCCCTCAAAGTTTTGTTCAAAATTGACAGGATACAGTGCAGCACACTAATGAAGCAGGACTATCCATTTTCTGTCATTACTGATAATACGTAAAAGATCTCTATTTAGGTTGGGGAGTCTGAGTGCATTCTTGTGTTTTCCTCACAAGGATACCAGTATTTCCACCTAGAGATATTTCACTATTAACGGATTTGAATTAAAATGCATTGTCCTTTTTTACTTAGGACTTCCGGATATAAGAACCATGACTGGATATTTAGATGACATCAGAGGAGATATAAGGTAGTTTTCATTCTTCCACTATCTCGCCTTGCTCGTCTTTATAACGTATTTCCTAGACAAAATATTTTGCGATCCTTTGGATATTTTGTCATGCCCCACTACACTTGTGCTTTTCAAATTTTCACATTATACCAGATAAAACTTGTATGTCTTCTGTTAATATTAGCCAATTAGCCAATCTGAATTTTGGTAATAACTGAAGTGTGGCGTGGGGACATGTGGTTATGGCACTTTATCTTCTTTCTACCACTCGTTATTACATTTCTACTATAATTTTTGTAACTACTGATGTTGCCTTTCCAAGATGAAACCCTTGAAAAATCCATTTACCTTCCCAGATTGACTACAGCAACAGGGTGGCCACCCGTCCTTGAATTCCTTGAATTACGTGAAAACTTATGGAATTTTTGGACTCAAAAAGGGTTCTTAAATTTCAATTTAATTCAATTTATTCATTCATTTTCCTTGTATTTCTTAGATTTTTCTTGAATTTTGTTGCCATGTGATGCCAGTCTGACTAGCTTGATTTTTGGACACAAAATGTTTGCCCTATTATGGTATGATTTACTTGAAACTTCTATTGTGTTGTGAAGATGACAGAAGCAGGCTTACTTTAAAAGCTGATATGTCAAATGAATGCTATTTGCAAGCCTCCTGGCTTATAGCATTACAGATCAGGGACTGGTTGCAATCTCAGCCAGTGACCAAACAGGATACTGCAAGCGTTAAAGAAAAATGAAGAAGTTTCCAGAAAACGGAAACTAGCGATGAAGAACATTGCTGAAGTGAAAGAAAGAAAGGTCTACATTGATAAGTGCATCGAGCACCGCGGAAAAGATGCTGGTAACTCAGTATTCTTGCTGAGAACAAGCAGAATTTTCCACAATGAACTTGTTAAGAGCAGTGTAAAACCCCAAATGGTTGAATTAGAAGCCTTCATTGTTCACTTGATATTCTGATGCAGTTCGTCTTGTCCCTAACTTCTAAAAAGTAACCTACATTTCGTCAGCTTTCTTCAAAAAGGGCACAACTCTTTGAACTATAAAATGCAAACTTTCAAGGGATTTGCCCCGGACCCCACCTGGCACCTCAATACGCCCCCCGGGACCCCAGTTCCAAAACAGTCTCGCTTCGTTCGCGGGCCCTCCTATCCAAATGTTTAGATGTGCCCCTATTCGTGTCTTTGAAGTTTGAAGAAAATCCTAGAAAAGTCCTTGAAAACTCCTTGAATTTTTTTTCTAGGAAATCAGTGGCCATCCAGAGCAACTTCCATGGACAACCAACGTTTCAGTGCCTGTAAATCTTTTGCACACACGATTTGGAATCATATAAACATTTTTTATTGCAGTAGATATTTTAACTTATGATCTTTATCTCACTTTTCAGATTAGAGGTAATTCCACTTCATTCCCAAATCACCGATGAAGAACAAGCAAAAGTGTTCATGCGACCAAAGCATGGATTTCGTAAGGTTTGTTTGAGCTATCTATAATGATGTGCATTTGATCCTGTGTTTGATATTAAGTAAGATCACACGAGAAGATTTCCGCACATTATGTTTGGAGGATATGCGGTCCATTGCAAGACATACTGTGGTTTCTCTTGTAAGACCATAATGAAGCCCATGTCATTTCCTGTGTAGTATCATTTCTGCAGTTCATAATGTACTTTTATGCTAACCGATTATTTTGTGAAAAGAGAGAAAGTCAACAATTTGTAAACATCTGGAAAACATTTTGAACTGTGCATATTTTTCCCGAGTGAACCTCAGTTATTTTATTTACTGTAGAGGCTCTTCGAGGGAAACTGTTTTCGTATTATTTCTTTAAGACACTTTCCTCATTTCTTTATATTGAAACTGACTATAGGAGAGGAGTGTCAATTGAAATAATCATAGCATCTACTGACCATTTCTGATGTACCTGTTTTATCTTAAAGTGCAAGCAAATAACATTGAATTGTAACTCTCATGCACGGTTAAAATATGTCAAGAAGTCACAACCTGTTCGGCTGTTTATTTTCTGTACCTAAAATGCTCCTGATAAACTTTTAGCTAATCAATGCATTTATTTTGTCTGCTGATTTCTTGGGGTTTCTCTATAACTTCTGTCATGCCCATATTACATGCTTTTTAAAAAAGATTAGTTGTGGATAGGTGAGAACAATTCCAGAAGTTCAAATAAACTTTGAACCCGACTGCAAGCTCTAATTACATCTCCATCTAAATGAGACTTGCTTGACTGTTATGAACTATTGATGTATGTTGGACTTAGTATTGAAGTTTCAATCCTTTTGGTGCTTCAAAAAAGGGGATTTTCATATTTTGTATTCTACCACCTTCGTTTAAATCCGTCAAACGTAATTTACTCAAGATTAAGGGTTTACATGAAAGGCTGTCCCATCGGTATCATGTTACATGACAAAGAGGCTGGCCTTTGCCAATATCTATAAAACACAAGTCATTACACTTCACGCCTAATGACATCTGGTAAACCTCCTGGGAAGCATTTGGAGTCCACCTATGGGTCCCACGAAGTTCAAACTGCACTACCATGTTCATAAGATAACCAGGGATTTCTGATACATAAGTCAACTTAAAGCTACTTTTACAAAATGCCTTGCTGTATATTAGAAGAGGTTTATCACTGGAGAAACGAAAGGATTTCCGACATTCAACGCAATAAATGACAAGAAAATACTTCAAGCCGGATATGCAAGGGAGACAGTCATTTGGTGACTTTCTAAACTAACGGATCCTTAAGTTCAGTTATACGACTGTGCTTCAAGACCACATGGCCAATGTTTACACGATTGCACAGCTTCTAATTTGAACTTACCTTGAGCCAAAATTCTGCCCATATCTTCATTTGTCTTGGTTCGCATTAGTGTCAAGACTTATGTTTGATAGATGTTGGCATATGCCTGTAATTGCGTAGAGCTGGATTCCAGTGATTGTCTTTAGAGGAGTGGATCTTGTTTGGTGACAAGAGAATTAAATGGTGTTTGTTACCGTTTCGGCATTGCTGAGTTGCCACAGCAACATAGCACAAGTACCTAGTGTATGGTATTCAGACCTGCTGATGGCCTTTTACTTAATGGAGTAATATCTAAAATTTTGACGATTCACGAGTGTAAGATTGGTAAGTTTCACACTGACTATTTTTTCAGGTCATACTTTCAACAAATATTGCAGAGAGCTCGATCACCATCCCAGACGTTAAGTATGGTATGTAGTCATTTTCTTATATTCTCATTCTACCATTTTATATGCTCTCGTGTTGCATACCGTTGTTGCCCCTTGCCCTCTTATGGTCGCACATATATGGAACATGGATTTAGTACTTTTTTCACTGTCTGCTCCCACTCGCTGCATATGACATACTCCTTCAATTTTCCATGCACTATATAGGAAACATGAAAACACATCATATAGACATATATGATTTTTTTCATGTTTCACTGTTTTACAGTTTCACTGTAACCTTTTATTGTATCGAAGGTTGAAAGTTTTCTCTAATGGCTCCCCCCTTAATCCCCCCCCCCAAGTGATCTTGTTGGAAATGTTATAGACAAATTCGATTGCCGATTGGTCGTGGAAAATATTTCCTTGACAACCATATGTTCCACAGAACGAGCGGTTCGTCTTCGCATTCACATTCTGCAAGGTTACTAAGGCTGACTAATTTTATATGGTCTACTAACAACAATGCACTTTAACTGCGCATTAGGATAACAACTCACTACTTCGATATATAGGAGCGTTTGTGGTATAGCCATTTTCCTGATGCGCTGCCTTCTTAACATTTTACCCCTGCTTGTTCTTACATTTCATCGCTGATAAATATTTTCTTATGATACATGATTACCCTTGTCTTCTTCATAGTGATCGATTTCTGTTTAACAAAGCAAGTCGAGACAGAAAGGGAAACGAACTATCAAAGTCTGAAGTTATGCTGGGCGTCGAAATCATCTCTTATTCAGAGGAAAGGTAACTATTTCAATTTGGCCTCATTATTTTTATTTTTTTAGGGGAGGGGATGTGTGGTAGGAATAGCATTCTTTTGAATAGATTGCATGGTGTATGCTTGAGATAAGAGTGTCATGTGCAGCACGGGAAGATGCTTTCTAGTCACAGGTGAATAACTAAGCTCGTATATTCTCCCTGGATGGATCTTTTGCAGGAACTAGTTTTTGCAAGCAAGGATAGCTTTATAATTTTTTTTGTTTCCTGAGCAAAATCAGCCATTCTACAGCAACCAATTATCTGCAATCCCAGTAGTAAAAGCACCTTTCAGAAGTCAACTTGGTTTTGTAGGAATATGCAAATCGGAAACTTTTGTGGGCGTGTGGTTGTTATGCTCATGGTGGAGAGATAACAGGCCACACCGTGTGGTACAGACTAAAGGCGATGATATTAAAAGGTCAAATATCTATTGTCGAAGTCATTCTCTCGATTTAGATGGTAAGCTTTTAATATTTATAGATATTACGAAGTGAACTGTGTTAAACTGTGATTCCTTAATATTAAGATAAGCACAGTGAGAGGATGTCCAGCATTGTCCACAAAATCCAATTGATTTTCTATTGCGAATGAACGCATTCGTACAGATGATAATATTTTTACCATTTGCTACTCGAGAGAATGTATTACTAGTATTTCATTTGTTTTATGAAACGAAGTTTTTGAAAACAATCGCGGAAAATGTCGTCTATGGAAAAGTTCATGTAACCAGGGTCCTTTTGTACTTCTGGGTCTCTGTCATTGCACGATATTCATGCTGGTGCGTCTTCAAGAACGATTTATTGGTGTTGTCAAGTATAATACTAATTTTATGGCTATTGGTATTCCTCTTCATGCTGGCTGTTGCCAGTTAATACTGTGGCAAAGAGGACTGTACGTGCATTGACGGGGTTCCTGTTTATTAATGGCCATTGTTGATTTGTGAGAACAAGTGACATGTGGTGAATGGATATAGCACATTGACTGGATACACATGCCACAGTGCATGTTTTCAGTACGAAATATGTCTTGCGGACGATGAGATGTAGTTGAATTGACGACCTGATGGTGAATTCCCTCTTTATTCGTGTTTTGTGTATTGTAGTTTTACGAAATATTTCTACTTCTCCCACTTACTAATTTAGCAATGAATACGTCATTTTTAAAAACAAGGAGATCTGTAAAAAGCAAGTGCCTCAAAAATGCTTTCACAACAGTAAAGAACTGGTGTTATTGGTTGCACGTATTCTCCATCGATCGTTGAAATCAGTACAATTGTTGTTACAACTACCGGTGATTGTAATGATAGAATTTCAATTCGCGCTCACTTCCCCACGGAACTTGAGTATGAATTATACTGAGATTAAAAGGTTTCTAGTTAAACCAAGTCTTAAGAACAGTATTCATGTGGAGATTTGGTTTTTGAGCAACTGTGGTGAGGAGGTATGCTGTTTAAATTCGGGGATTTGCGCATCCGGGAGTGTCACATCGATTCGGATAATCGACTGTTCGACTTCTGAAGTGTTACTTGATATCTTCAATAAGTGCAATTTGAGTCTTCTGTTCCATATAATCGCTTCAGGAATCGTTACTTCGTTACTTCCCCCAATCAGGTGCTTTTGTATGCCGTTTATCGCTTTTGATGATGTTATCTGTACTGTGTCTGCCGATATTGTAGCGTACGATTGTGGCTCAACCTGTGCTCTTTTTTGAATAATAGGACGTGCTGGACGCGTTTCTGACGGGGAATGTTTCAGACTTATTAAAAGGAATTTCTTTGATCAACTGGAAAATTACTGTACGCCAGAATTGCAGGTATGTTATCTCTCTTAACGGTTGGGATGTAAAGAACACCAGTTTTACGTACACCTTGCTTACAGTGGGTTATTTTCGACGCAGTGTTAAAATTAGTTGTAGTTACGGTAGAGGAAGTCGGGAGTTCACAATACTATTATCAACACTACCTGATAATGGGGGCATCACTTGAGACTGATCCCATTTTCGTATAGACGTGCAGTTTTGGAAATATCTACGACTGGCCATTTTACCTTTTTCGTCGTTTGTACCCGATGATTTTTAAATTTGTGTAGTCGCAAACGGTTAGAAAACCTGTTAAAAGTCTTGCTGAACTTCGACGAGCAGTAGTCACACCTTTATCTTTTTCTATAATAATGTAGAAGTATTCCTTTTTGACTCATCGTTTGCTATTTTGTCACGTAAAATGATTGTTCTATCTGTAAGGGAGTGAAATTATGGTGATAACTTATGA
Organism: Carybdea cf. marsupialis auct. non (Linnaeus, 1758); assembly: GCA_010016065.2. Lineage (NCBI taxonomy): Eukaryota > Metazoa > Cnidaria > Cubozoa > Carybdeida > Carybdeidae > Carybdea > Carybdea cf. marsupialis auct. non (Linnaeus, 1758). The sequence goes on along the minus strand of JAAAKL020001427.1, from coordinate 8,323 downwards.
TGTTCTTCGTTAGAGTTTCGTTGCCCCGATAATGATACCTTTAGAGTAATTTTAGAGTGTTTTGTTTTATAGAGATGTCCTTTGGAACAAGTTGTGTTGAAAGTAAAGTTGTTAGAGCTGGGCAGCCCTTGTGCTGTTCTGAAACTTGCCATTCAACCGCCAGAAACATGTGAGATCAAGAGGACCATCCTAATGCTAAAAGAGGTAGTTTAGTATTCCTCGTATGAGATATTGTGTTATGTGCATACCACTGTTTTTGGCTGTCGTACCACAATACGATAGCACTGGGAATATATTTGTTTTGTTTTGTAATATGATTGAAGTTTTTCATAGTTGTGAGAAGTTGTTCTCAACTGAATGGTTCTTGGTTATGTTTTTATTTGTGTTCACGTGTAATGTACGATATGGACACGCTAAGAAAACCTTTCTAGGTTATCAGCAAATGAAGTGCACCTTTGCTGCACTTGACCTTTTCGGTTATTTTCTGACGAATTGTACTCCGAGGAGTGTCAGACGAAAAATGCTTTTAAGTACAAAATGAATTCGCTACTTCCTGCAGTTTTATTATTCTGTACCATCAACAAAATTTTCTAATAGTTAGTCATGAAACAGGTAATATACGTCATGTTTTGATAAGCAAAAATTACCAACTAATACGGTTTTTTCTAGGAAATTAACCTAGTTGTATGATTCGTTCTTACAATTTTTATATGGTGGCAGTTCAGATTCCAGTAGGTCTCCTCCTATACTGTAGCAGCCCTTGCTCCTACGGTATTTTTGATGCGTTGATCAGAGCTATTTCAATAGCTTGCTATTAATGTTTAATCTATCCGTTCATTTGATCATCTCTTACCATTTGTATCGCATATGAGTTGCGACGCAAAAATGAACAACGCGCTCTTACACATTGCATTCCATTATTCAATTTCCTTGTAAGAGGTAAGATTGATAAAAAGATTGAAAATATGACGTCGTCTGTAAAAAGTGACTCTCTAAATAGCAGTCAACATTTTTTTCCACGTAAGCGGTTGTATATGTTATGATAAGATACCATGAACAATGCATGCAATAGTTCTTGTATAGTTATTACCTTTCCGTGACATAATGGCACAGGGCGTGCCGTAGTGACGTAACTGTAGGCCCCTTCTTTCAGTAGTGATGGTCTCTTCTTTTGAAGGTTTCTACCATGTTTTCAGTATTTTTGCTTCCAACGATATGTCAATTCATGTTCTTTTCTACATTTCTTGTAGGTTGGGGCATTGACAGTTTTGCAGAATGGCAGGATTAACCCTTTGGATGGGGACTTAACATTCATTGGAAAAGTTATTGGTTCCCTTCCTGTCGATGTTCGAGTTGGAAAACTTCTGATTCTAGGATTAGTTTTCGGTTTCCTTGATGAATGTTTGGTCATCGGTATGTTTCACCAGCTAATATTTTAAACTGACAGAATTTATGTCCGGGATATATTAGATCATTTTTTATTCATTGCAGTGCCGGGCAGTATGGGTTGGCATAGTTTAACGGTACGTACAGGATAGAGTAAGAATGTAATGCTGGCTGTCTGAGTGGGGCGGATCGCTTGATAGGATGAAATAGTGTCCAGCAGTGTAGTTTGATTGGGGTGTGGCGTGGTGTGGTGTAGTGTGGTATGGTATAGTGTGCTATACTTTACCATCGTTTAATATACTGGAGTTTAAAGTGATGTGTTTAATTTGAGGAAACCTGCCCCCAAAAGCCATGAAATCTTTGGTTACTTGGAGTGAATTCATCAGGATAACGTCAGATCTCTGTCAGAGTAAGGAAATAGCTGGTATACTTCTTGTACGTTACTGAAAGGAGTTAAAGGGTAGCACTGTAGGGACGAAGCTACAATAGTTGAGGTGGCCGCTCGTTGGTCGTTCTTTTCTTATAATACATGGTCTTTTTATCTTCCTTGAAGGTGCTGCTCTATCTCTGAAAAGTTTCTTTGCGAGACCGTTCAAAAAGGACTTCGAAGCATACAGGTTTGTATTAAAACTGTAACTTTGTGTGCAAACTTTGTTTTACAAGTGAAATCATAGAGAACACTTTGTTTTTATTTTCATTTCGTTCACACACGTTCTTATGATTCAAATCCATTTCTTCAAAATATGAGATTTATTGCGTGGATAATAGAGATTGAGAAAATTATGGTCTGAATATCTTAATTTGGGTGAACGGAAATAAACTTTCAATCGTTATGAGCGGTGCAATGGCCGACTTTGAGTTTATGTATTGCTTTGTGTAACTTATGTTGGCTCTTATAAGTCTTTAATTATCTTAAGTTTGCTGTTTGTGCTTAACTGAGATCACTGACTGAGACTGTTTTGTTCATTGTTACTTTTCACTCCTTTTGATGGCAAAGTCTATTTTCACTTCTTTTTATTGTTCAAGTTGGCTTTATTGTCGTTGTTGTTGTCTTTAGTCGCAACGCTCCATGTTTTCAATTTTGCGTTTGTTAGATATTTACTTATGATCTAGCGTTATCGGTCAATTTTTGTTACGATGCAGCAGTTTCCCTTGAGATGAAGTATTCCGTTTGTACATGAATAGAGAAAATGTGACGTCACTATTTTGACAATCTTTAAATTATAGAAAAATACTTAATTTTCATGCTGTCCCATCAGTAAGAACGTCAATGGCCCAAATTGAGAGTTTAGCCTTTTCCCAACACCGAGATATCAGCTTTCAAAATTTAAATCTCTCTAGCATAACCTTATTATTTGATGCTGGTTCCCAACGTAAGGAACCAAGAAATATCAACAGAGTTTTGATCAGAGACTTTTAAAATTCAAACGCCTCTACTTTAAAGACGATATTTTGGAAAGCAGCCTATTCCAGGGTTGCCTTTATATATCTGGAATCAAATCGCTCTATTTCCAGAACGTTTGATTTGTGACGTCATCACTTTCCCTCTGCATTGTCGATTCTTTTCTTGTGTCTGTGAGTCTGTTATAATATAAGCACCTTTCTTCTATGCTTATCACCAGTATCGATTCAATCAATGCATTTGTTAATAGGCTTGAATTTCTTTTTAAATCTAGGCAGAAAATGCAGTGGTCTGATTGGTCTTTTAGTGATTGCATTACAATTCTTAATGCATATAAGGTAGGAACAGGTGTTGTTAGAGAGATCAAAGATTCTTTACAGTCGTTTATAATTTTTGGGCTGTTGTAAATCTACCGTTGTTTGTATATGTTGAGAGGACCTTCCGTTCTGTATTAAAGGGAATGGTTTCGTGCTTCTGTTTAAATTATAGGAAAACTCTTCTAGTTTTCAATTAATTAAGCATCTCATAGTATTTTCTGGTTTTATCTTGACAGTGCGATGAGACACATTTTCGATTTTTCTACAATGCCAGAAAATGCATGTGTGTAGCGTACACCACAATACGAGGCTTACACATAGCAGTTTTGTTGCCAGTTTGAAGTGATTGGACGAGTTGCTAGTGCACCAGTTTGGATTTTTAGGACAGCATTGTAAAAGATGACCCTTCCGTTTACTTTTCTAAAGACTTTGATTTCACTGTTATTTATTGCATATAAGGATGCTGATTTGTACACACGTTTCCTATGTAATTGGCCTTTGTATAATATTTTACATGAATAAATGCACTTTGTAATATAGTTACTAATTGGAAATGATAAAAGCAAAAGTACTGAGCAATTTTTATAGATTCCAATTCTTTCTTCTAGGAATGGAAGCTGAGGAAAATGCGCTCAGATTTTGGACGGGATGTAAGACTCTCAAAAGCCTTTCAAACTATTTGATTTGTCGTACTCGAGATATTGTAGGCTCTTCAGATACTGGTTGTTTCATGCCTTATTATTGTATATTTTTCTTATTTTAATATAGAGTGAGCATGGATGGGGGAACAAAAATTTCATCCAGACCAAAGTTATGAGGGAAGTAAGTAGAAATGTGTTCATTTCGTACTGCAGTTCTTCTAAACACAATTTAGGCGGAATTAACACGGAATCTGGGGAGTCACAACTGCTGTTATAGCTATTTACTTTTCAATATCTAGCTTTTGTACTTTTGACTTTTCCTTTTTCTCCGTTTTGTACCAATATTGATAATTGTTCTTCCTTTATGTTACTATTGTGATTCGTTCCTATGTTTGACGCGTGACTTGAAGCACTTCCTCGTGTAGCTAGGATATGAACAGGATCATTTGAAAGATAGCTTTGCAGAAGTCGACAACTTAGACCTAGTCACTCCTTTAGCCATGACTATCATTTAGTTGATGACAGCGATTCCGAGACGATGGTAATACTTGTGAGCGTATATATGTGGTATGTTGTACTTACCAGAGCAACCTGGCAATTTACGCTTTCCTGACGGACATCACTCGATAAGAATGGGATGCTTTATAACAGCATACAAATCTTGTTACGTGTTTGTTAACGGAATATTTATAAACTAGTATTGATATGCTAGCCTTCCCTCTAATAAGCTAAGGTGGTTGGAATAAAGTAAAGTTTTGAAGTACAACGCAATCTTCAGAAAACGTCAAAATTGTGATCATGTGGAAACAAAAAGGACAGAATTTGTTACTTGCGTGTATGATTGATGCAAACTCTCTAGTAAATAATTTATTCTTTACATGACCTAAAATACTGTTTGAGATAACCCACAAGTGTTATGCTGACTAACACTTCCGTATTTTGAGCGTATTATATATCATTAAGTGTCAGGGTCCGCATTATACTCAGCCCCCTTTTGCCCCCTCTGTTCTAGAATATCTCTTTGAAATGGAGCAGCGAATCGGGTAATATGTGACTGGAATTTAATGAAAAGAAAAGCTTTTCTGAGACAAGCAAGCTTTTATATAGCTTCTTTTTACGATCTTGAACATATACGAATTGTTCAGTAGAAACGTTTTCAGTCTTGTTAAGGTATCACAGTTACTATATGGCTCGTTGTTTTTTAAAAGTGTGTAGATGCGCTATTCGTGTGCATTAACTTTTCTGATTCTTCTTAAGGTGGATCAGTTGGTCACTGAATTGTCGGACCGTCTTTCATCCTTCAATGTCAAGAGCCAAACGAAGATAAAGTAAGTGATAAACGGATTTTTGTAAGCCCACTCGCAAGGAAGTGACGATGATGTTGTTGTCTCCCAGAAACCGACCTCAAAACGTAGTCGAATGGATAGTCATGACTAATTTAAGGTGTTTTCGCATTACGATTAAGTATGTAATAGTTGGACCATGAGTAGAAAAGAGTAATCGTGCAAAGAGAAACTCTCTCGGTTCCTTTTTTCTTATTTTTCTCAAGTCCGAATCTTGTGTGGTATGTTGGTTAAAAGCACGGCATTTTCCAAATGTTCCTGTTTATGTATGTGGAATCATAAAGGGAAATTTATTTTAATATCCTTTGCCGTTGCAAGTAATTCTTGTTACCTAGGAGCTTTGTTTGATTTTGTAAACGTTTACCTAATTCTCCCCTCCCCCCACCCTGATGTAAGGCAAAGTGAATTTCCAAGTATTTACTAGACGTAAACAAAATTAGAAAGAATATAGAATCTGGGTTAAGCGCTATTGGATTGCAAAGAAAGCCCCATTATGAATTCCTTGCTACCCAAATTAAATACTTACTGCTGGTCCAATGTCTCGACTTAAGCAAAACGAGGATCTGTTCGTGGCCTCCTTTCTTCGTTATCCAGTATACTCGTGTTGTTTTTTTGTCAAATGCAAACAGCTTATGTTTCTAGGAAGTTTTCTTAAAACGCGAAAGAGATGAGAACTTCAATAAGTACTTTTGATGTTTTACGAAACGAAGGCCTCGTCTGCCGCGATTACTAATTTCAACATGCAAACCTCGGCATCGATACCTCAGTGTTAGGCAAAGTAACGTCGCTGTGGGATAATGTTGTCGACAACGTATATGCTGAATTACGTTTCTGTTTGAATTCATAGGTCAAGGTACACGCAAGATGATCTCCTGATATTGAAGGTACGTGGGGCCGTTACTTTTGTGAAAAGATAGTTTGCAGATTCTTTCTATCTATCTTTCGATCGTTTGAAATAACGTATTTTACAATGATTTACAATTGATTGCAAATTTGTATGGTTAGTTTCATGGTCGCCCTCTGTACCAACTATATACGATTTGAAGCCATCGTATAACTGCATCTCTGTAGCCTTAGCTTTCATTGATGACATGATCTTGTGCACCAAATTCTCCAACTTATACACATTTGTTGCTACCTCCTCTTTTTACAGAATATACAAAAATCATTAAATATGAAACAACGAATTTCATTGTTGTGAGGACTTGCTCTTTACCGGTTTCGTTATTTGCATTGATTACGTTGATCGACATTGTAGTTCCGAAGATGCCAATACTGTGAAGAAATGAACAAAGTCTTGCAAGGGAATTTAATATTTAGGGCTCCACAATTGAATTACAGCTTCTTTTGCTAGATACAGTTTTCATCTAGAGTTTGGGAAAATAATTCTTGGTCTTAAACAGAGGCAATGTTTTCTTCGTTTTTGCATATAGGTCGTGCTCTGTGGCGCTTTTTACCCCTTCTACTTTGTTTCTGATGGCATAAATGAAAAAGAAGCATACAAAACATTATCCGGTCATGATCCCAATACAACAGTTATGGTAAGTCAACTCTTAAGAACATTATGACTTTTGACATTCATCCGAGCGTTCCATTATGACGCTATAGAACCCATCTGCCTTCAAAAATGGTGTTGACTTGTTGTAGGAAATATAGTGTTATGAAAGACTTCAAGCATCAAAATTTCCAATTGCGGCCACGACTAAAATATTTGTTACGACTGCAGTAAATTTGTTTTGTTTTACTGTCTTCGTAATTATAACAATATCTAAGATGGTCGAGTAGTACGTCCATTGTTGTCTTCAGTAGCAAACTGATTATTGTGGTACATGAGCTCCCTAATTTGTTGATGTATTTAAAATTGTATCCATTTTATTGGACGAAAGTACTGAACGCGTGAATCTTGAAAGTGTAAAATGGGCCTCACGCGGTTGATGAATTAAGCATACACAACGGATAGCTTATAGATCATAAGATATATTATGATGTTAAATATGCCTGTCATTCTTTGTGACATTTTATGTTCCTACTTGTGCCTTGTTAATAAGCTTCAACAGGAGAGTTCCGATGCATGGTATTTTTGTATAAAATAACCCAGGTAAAATAGCTCTTACAAGCGTAGGCGTGTCAATTTCGCACTATCTTGCAGACCTAAGTAATTGTCTGTGGCTGCCTTTTTCCAGTTATCTTTCCTATTAGAGCTAAAATCTCATTTTACTTATGTTTGTTTCAGATAATGACAATCGACTTATGATGTTGTTATCGTTTTATGAAGTTCACGTTCCAAAATGCGGCTGTTGTTGAACGTGATACTTGTAGTTGTTAACTATAGGGTGAACAAGCAAACGTGTCGTCTAATGGAGGAGTTCCTCAAATCCTGGAGACGTTGGCATTTCAGATAAAACTTAGTATGAAACTACAAACTTTTAATTTCCCTTAAGGAATTTTAATACAATTTCAAGATGTCAACGTAGAAGACCTCAGAGGAGTAATGACAGGAGGTTTATGTTAGTATACTTTTCAGTGATGTAGAAGGGCAAGGGGGTGCATAACAAATTGAGGGGGGAATGGAAGAATAAGGGGAAAAAAGTGGGCATATAGTGACCAATTCAAATGATAAAAAATAATAACAATACAACATACAATAGCTAAGGATAGAAAGAAAAGAGAAAATATAGTAAAGTTATACAATGAAAACAAAGGTGAATATAGAAAGAATAAGGATGATGATAACAATTGCGAAAGTCGAGGACATAATAACGATGTAATGCAAGAGCGGCACCACATCGCGTATGTTGATTGAAAATTAAATAATATTTGTATGGTAGATGGTAGAATTCAATATACAGTAGAAGTAATGAAGTATTAAGTGAACTTTTTCAATATTTCAGTTTCATTGTGGCAACTCCAATGAGGTTGTTGCGAAAGTTAGCAGGAAATCTTATACTTGAATATGACGAGCAGCTGCCTCCCGCTGAATCTGTAGCCTTTATTATTCTATCATATTAATTGATGAGATGGGCAATTCATCCTTGTTTGGGTTTTTTTTTCCATCGATTCTATCATTTGTAGCGGTAGGAGACCATTTTGTACGTTAAAACGTAGCACATTTGCATGTATTTTCATTCTGTAGTTACAGGGTGTGCCTCCACCAGGAAAGCCGTATTCAAATCTTATCGCAAAGCTCGTCAGAAGGTGCGGAAATGGTCAGTTTCTGTACTTCGAAAGCTCCAG
>JAAAKL020001426.1:0-31027 GCA_010016065.2 Carybdea cf. marsupialis auct. non (Linnaeus, 1758) | reverse complement strand
CATCTGATTGGCTACTTTCAAAACACAGTTTGGTATAAGTTTTACTGATTTCTTCCTATCTCAATTCTGACGATTTTTTACTCTGAGGAGTGTCAGACGAAAAAAGCTTTTCAGTACTAAAATGTTTTCGCTATTTCGTGCAGATTATTCTACTGCAATCCATTTAAGGAACATGGAAAAAAATTATCCTAATTTCTTTTCAATGAGCCATACCTGATGGTCATTTTATTCATCGTGGCCTCTTAAGACTTGCAACAGCCCGCCACCAGTAATTTGTTTATGTTTTGAGGGTCAATGATTAGATAATCACAGCGAGATGATTCCATTTCAAAGAGAGATTGCGAAACTAATGGGCTCGTCAGATCGGGCCCACAGGAGAACAATGAACCTTGGATTTAAGCCAATCGCCTGTTTTTATTCTCTAGAACGAGACATTCTTTCTTACAAGGGTTTGATAGGACACTGAGGGCTCAGCCAATACATTTGACATCGAGGCTGAAATACAAAGACATACAGAATTTGCAAGATCCATGCACACAGTACGAAGCTTTTTGAGAGAACTTACAAATTGCGAAGAATATTGAGTTCGATGTTGTTGACTCCGATAGAATATGTTTCAACATTTACCGGCTGAAAATGGTACTGTTGCAACAGAGAACTTAATAGATGGCAGATAAAGTGGTGTTGCATAATTGTGCTGGATTGTTTAGGGAACCATATTCTTGAAAAATATTATGGGCCTGGGCTCCTCCTGCTCCTGTGCACGAGCGGGCACTGAGTTCTACTGGGCTTATTTATGAAATTTTCCCAAACGTTTTGCTACTAAAAATCTACATCTGACTTGTACCTATACTCAAACCCGCCGCTTCAACGTTTCAAAAGAGGGTGACATCAAATCCAATACACGAGTTACAAATGATTTTTAATTTGTTTCGTTTAAATCGTGCTAGCGGTGTCTAGGTTTACTTAAACCTTCTATCCTTACGGAGTCGGTAATATAACTACCAGCATTGCCGGGGGAAGTGGTTCACATATGACCATGGATTGGAGCGGCGACAATGCTCACCAGAGATGTAGTAAAAGGTAATAAAAGAGGGCCATATGTATTGCCTTTGGATACGGTCAGCCACCTTCGATTGGAACTACGAAGATAATATAGGTGAGCCAACGACATTTACGTAAATTTGAGCAGAATTGAGGCTTGAAATAATGATCGCTGCAGGCAAGTAAGGACAGAAACTAAAGAAATTGATTGGCTATGGTATCAGGACCTTATCTCGTCATAGTTACTTACTTCCCATAATGCATCACACTTCTCTTGTCGTATGGCTCCCCAAGCGTTGATGCCTGTCCAGCACGATATTTCTGGAAATTGTATTGCATCCCTGCAGAGAAAGACAAAGAAGAGCAATTTAAAGACGGAAGGTTTCATGTTCTGTCAGTTAAACATATGCATTATAACAGCATCAAGAGAACGACAAATATTTACTGCCTCGAACGGTTAAAAACATTGGCTCGGTGGGAGTAGAGCGAGAAGCCAAATGAGGATTAATTTTTTATTACAGGCTGACTTGGATACTTAAATGGACACTTAAATGGGCACTTAAATGGACACTAAAATAGGCACTTAAATAGACACTAAAATGGACACTTAAATGGACACTTAAATGGACACTTAAATAGACACTTAAATAGACACTAAAATGGACACTAAAATGGACACTAAAATGGACACTAAAATGGACACTTAAATGGACACTTAAATGGACACTTAAATGAACACTTAAATGGACACTAAAATGGACACTAAAATGGACACTAAAATGGACACTTAAATGGACACTTAAATAGACACTAAAATGGACACTAAAATGGACACTAAAATGGACACTAAAATGGACACTAAAATGGACACTAAAATGGACACTTAAATGGACACAGCCACTTGGTTATCTGTAACTGATAAAGGACTTCTTGAATATTCGTGCTACACAATTCGAGATTATCGAGAGGCAACAACACACATAACTTTTGTATTACGCAACTAAAGATGCAGAATCTAGCTTTGATGATGTCATGTACAAGCAAATAGATGGGGTCACGATGGACTCCCCCAGGACCCATGTTAGCTAATATATTGGTAGGGCACTACGAGCAGCTGCTTCTCCGTAGTAACACTGTTAAGGTAAAGGCATAATAGCACTTCCTTGACGACAGGCTCGTTACATTTAAGAAAGAGGAAGATTGGACCTCTTTTTATAGACAACTAATTGCTATACATCCATCTCTTAGGTACACCGAGGAGCGACAGGCAGAATCCCAGTTGCCTTTTCTTGATGTATTATTGTCGCTCGGCAGGAAGAAAATTCACACCTGTGTATACCGAAAACCAACCTCTACAGGGTTATATGTAAATTGGTTTTCTTTTAGCCCCACCAATCACCATCATCATCATTATAATCATTATCGTTATTATCATCACAATCATTATCATCATCATCATTCTAATCATAATTATCATCAGCATCATTATCGTTATCATCACCATCATCATTATAATCATCATCATCATCATCATCATCATCATCATCATCATCATCATCATCATCCTCATCATCATTATTACCGTCTTTTTTCCTTGAAAGCATTGTAGCCTTACCTAACAATAAGCACATTTTATGCTTTTGCACTCTTACTAGTTGACATTTGCTTGGGTTCACTGTTTGAATGGTTGTCCTCTTGTTTAAAAAAATGGGAATATCTACCTGTAAATGCCAAGAAAATGTTCGGAATCGAAATGTAATTTTTTTTTTCTTACCACCATGTGGTACGGAACAAAACTTGTTATTGCCAGGGACCCTTGTCATGTCTCCTTGAGGGCAAAAAATGTTTCTCTATACTTACAACGTTTTGTATGTGTTGTTTTAAGTTTATCAGATCCGTAACAATATAATTTTTAGGAAATGAGTCAACGTATGACAGTTTTGAGCACCAAAGTTCATCTGGGTGGAAGAGAAGAGCGGAAGAAAAAGAGCAGGGAGGCGAAAAGAGGGTATCAAATGTTTTAAAGTTAAAACAAACTATTACCGGTCTTTTCTTTGGCACTAGAAATTATCTTCATGGTCTATTATTATAAAACTTTATACTTCAGTTTGCCAAATGTTCCTCATTGGGAACACACAAAAAATCAGTACATTAAAACGTTTCATGAGAAACCAAACAAAACCTGTATTAAATTGTGAATAGAATATCTGAAATTGTAAAATGATGGCATGACATCAACACCAACGAACATTTCGGCATGGTTGGACCTGAAGTTAGCTCTTCTCGCATGTGAAATGATAACAGAGTTCTGATGCTTTCCTTTTCAAGAACGTGTCAAAATCACTGATCTCTACAAAGGACTGGATCGAGCTTCCCATTGTTTCCAACAGTGAAAACATGTGGTCATGAATGCTAGTTCCCAGAAGTTAGAGTAGCGCAGGAAGGTCCGCCATGTTACGTAACAATGTTCATAAGCTTTGCTTGATAGGGACTAAAATGGCGTCCAAAGCATGACCTCGTTTTGACACGGAAGATACTCGATCCAGTGTGTTTTAGAGATCAGTGGCCGTAATAGAATATACCGAAACGTAGCCTAATGATCAATAGATAGCTCTTCTTGCATTGGTGAATATTTTAGCTAGAAAAGTCTTATTTCTCCCCCTCCCCCTCCCCCCAAGGTAACTCTTATTTCTTCCCTGTTTTGCTTTGCAGGAGCATTTGCAAAAGAAGGCTAAAAGGATCAAATTAGAAAACTGGGGGAGCCTAGTTAGCGCGAAGCGCCAGAAAAAATTTAGCTTACAGCTCAGAAATAACTGTTTCTAATGTAAGAATGGGGAAGAAATACGGAAAGATCAGGGAAGAAATACGAGGATGTAAAAAGGACTACATTATCCTTCGAAATCTTATTTCTTCCCTGTTTTTGAAAAATCTTTTACGCTGCTTTGCAGAATATTCACTGTCGTCTTATTGAAAAGAAGACAAACGAGATTTTCGCATTTTAGTTATACTTAAACACTTACTGGAGTTAATATTCCTCCAAACAATTGTGATGTATCTATCTCGATCAGTTCTGCTCTGTTCGTGAAAGAAACCAGCGCAGTGCATCATTTCGTGAATAACAATTCCCTTTTGGAGACATCCACGTCCTAACGAAATCTGTTGTCGTCCACCTTGGCGTCCAATCATTGAATAGCACCTAAAAAATCAAAGAGTTAAGTATAATACTAAGTAACTATTAAACATAGTTGGAGATTTGCTATCTTGCACGAAACGTTCGAATTAGAGATACAGAAACTTAGGAGCCTGGATTTGAACTGGCTTATCGCACCTTAAAAAGATTGTTACTGCCATGCGGAGGGAAAGTGATGACGTCACAAATGAAACGTTTGGAAATAGTAAGATTTGACTCCAGATATCTAAAGGCAACCCTCCAATAGGCTGTTTTCCAAAACACCAGACCTGTAGTGTGTATAGTGTTTAAACTAGAGGCCTTTGAATCTCAAAAATTTCTGGTCAAGACTCAGGTATTATTTCTTGGTTCCTTACGTTCGGAACCAGCATCAAATAATAAGGTTTTGTTAAAGAGGTTTAAAACTATGAATGCTGACATCTCGCTATTGGGAAATGGCAACACTCTCAAATTTGTCCATTGACATTCTTACTAATAGCGCAGCATGCAAATTGAGTATTTTTTCCATAATTCAAAAATCATGACGTCACACTTCCCCTCCGCATTTAGCAGTATGATATTTCAGTCGCTTGAAATGTATAGATTACTTTCTCTTGTCGACAATCAACGGTCCAAATACATTTGCGTTGACGTCTTTATTTAGAAATCATTTAGAGATATAAATTTTATGTCTATTTACCGAGCTTTTTTTCGGTCAAATATAAGTTTTTAGAAAGCAAATCTTGGTACAAAGCTTTGTACTTTCATACTTTATATTTCATACTATATTTTATCTATTTTTTATATTTGGCTGATTTCCAAGTCTCTCACTTGCCTTATTTAAGATAATGAGATTTTCAAGTTTTTAGATTTTTTAATTTATCTGATAGGGATACCATTAGAGTAATTCGATGTACTTTGCATATTTCCACTTCTGACCCGCAAACACGACTATACCATCATCATCACTTCTATCACTGAAATCTCCCCTGGAAATTGTGAGGTAGAAAAAGCCTTAAAACTCGCTAATTTCATACTTAAATAATAAGTAAAAATTTAAAGTATCTTGCCATAAACAAACTTAATGAAAAATCCTACTTACCCTCCTCCGTTAAAGAATTCGACATAGTCACGCTGATTAGTTCGTGGAACCCACTTGATGCATGTGTGACGCGAGTAGTCGGCAATAGCTGCTCGCACATTCGCACGGCCTCCTGTATAAATATCAAGAGTGTCAAGAGTGTGTCACTCAAGTAATACGAGGCCACTCTCGTTTCAGTTCTGCCTGATATAACAATCATTTTAATACAGAGATAAGGTGACAAGGTTGTAAGACAGCAGGCTCGCCTATGGGAAGCCTGAGTACATTCGCACTATTTTCAGATCTATTAAGATCAAGAAGAATTAAGCCCCGTCCACACGTACCCGGATATTTAAAAAACGGAGATTTTTTCTCCGTTTGCACTTAGCTTCCACACGTATCCGGCGTATGTGGTCACTGAATACAGAGATTTTCATATACGCCCTCCAGACCGAAGATTCTTTAAAATGGCGGCTCTCCGTATTCGTGTGGACACCATAAACCAAGGTTTTCAAATACGATGACGTCAATAGATTTTCTTGTCTATTGTCTACCAGGGGCGGATCCAGCGTTTGAGTTTGGTGGGGGGCATTTGGAAAAAATATAGGTACTTCAAGGCACTCAGCCAAGGGTGTAGCAGAAAGGCCTATATGAAACTATGAAATTTTAACGTTTGGGTGGAGCCATGACCCCCCGGCCCCCTCTGGATCCGCACCTGTTGTCTACCTATTGAGAACACTTGATCTCCTATTGCTGTCAAAACATTGATGTTAAATTTTCGCGGGCTTGTTCCAAATAAGGAATTACGCGCATGCTCTCTAACGTACTTTGGCGTATTTGAGTTCTTTCAGCGTATTCGTGTGGACACACAAATACGATGTGAATACGATACCTGTGGACGTGAAGATTTTCATATTCGTAGAAAAAAATCTCCGTTTATAAAATATACGGGTACGTGTGGACGGGGTCTTAGTGTCAGTTACTTCTTTAGAGAGTGAAATAACTCTTTAATTTTTTTTTCACTTGCTAATTGACTAGGGTTATGTTTGAACAGACCAAAGGTCGTTGCTATTTTAAAGGAGGGCGGGGGGAGGGTGGTGGTGCTAGAGTCTTTATGTTCAAAATTTCAAAATTTGAGGTATGCTTTTGACAGGACTAGTAGACGTAAAACAAAGAATTGCACAAAGCAATACTGAGGTCTATTAACAGCGTTATAAAGTAATTCTAGCTGCTGCGTTACAAAACTAACAATGAGAGACTGCACTACATTGCCGATGATTCCAACTGATAACATGTTGATGGCACCTTTATTATGCCAGAAATGTTATAGAGCATATCCAAGGACCAAAACGGCAGGTTATATTTATTTACTTCGTGAAAATTCAGTTTACAGGATAATTGGTTGTACCTATTTCGCACCTCCTCCAAAAACTTCTAGTTGCGGAATTGAGGTGAACTTTATAGTGGTTCTCCATAGAAATCACACAAACACGTAATGCAATCCAATGCAATTAAACTCAATGACGACCAAAAAAATAAATAACACAGAAACTGATAAAAGATTCAATCAATCCAGGATTAACAAAATAAAAAGCGAGTGTTTCGGTCCTTTAAAAATCGAAGGCTAAACTACAATAGAAATACAGAAATATAGAAATGTGACCCTATCGCGCTTATCATGATATTTTAAAATCCAATAATTCCCTGATCATGAAAAATGCACAATTTATGTATCGAAATAAGCATGCACTTGTGGAAATAAGCATGCACTTGTGAAAATGAATAGGCGCGCACCTGTGGAAATGAATAAGCATGCACTTGTGGAAATGAATAAGCATGCACTTGTGGAAATAACTAGGCGTGCATGTGTACTCGTGTACACCTTTTCAATTGCTAGAAATATAGCAGACCACAATAAAAAGGTACAGTTATGAAATGCTATTATGACATTTTGTGTGAATGTCATCAAATCATTCTATAGGCCTACTTAACGCAGATCAATCAATATGCGTGTTTAATTGGTTCACAATTTACGGGGCCGTGCTGAACAGGCTATATTAACGAGCAGAGCGTTAGGCAAGCATATGTTACTAGACTACGTGACTTCAACGAAAGCCAAATTTGCAAGGCCTTATCGTTTACCAGCTTATTTCAAGCGACTACTAGTATTCGTAATTTAAGTAAAACAGGTACAATAAAACAGTAAAACTGGCACAGTAAAACAGGTACAGTAAAATAGGCACAGTAAAACAGGCACAGTTAAACAGGCAAAGTAAAACAGGCACAATAAAACAGTAAATCACGCTTTGATGACAGCCTTAAAAGGCCAAGAAATCGCTATCACTTACTGAAGCGTGCGTTATAAGTGTAAGGAATTACTCCTCCTGGCCATTGACCGCGGGCTATAGCATCGTACGGCGATGCATTCTTCTCTGCAGCCTTTTTGAAGTCTTCGACTTCTTGATCAAGTCTCTTTGTTCTAACAATATCACCCTCGAAGAGCGTTGGCACTGTGAGGGCGAGAAAAAAATTGAAGACTGAGCACGGAATGCTTTTAAGGGAAACATATGCCTGCCTGATTTTTCCAATGGTCTTCCTTACCTACCATTTCACTCATTCATAAACCTATTTATCAAGTCCTGGGCCCATAACCTGCTACGTTTATTGGAGGTAGAGTACTACTAACAAGTTGTTCCTTACTGATCTTACGTGAATGGTCTTCACCACTCCATATTTGACTTTTTACGAAGCGGGAGAATCTACTTAAAATGATTTCATTAACAATGGCTACACAGCGTGCTTGAACGACTTATTTTATCGTATTCAACAACTTTAAAAATCTGTAGACGACTATAGCTGAGAGTCGCGTAATTTAGCGCAAGTCGGATATTTAAAGAAAACTTTGCGACGCAAAATAGTGAATATTACTGTAATGATGTCAACAACAAATTATGTTAATTAGTGCCCTGACTACTGAAGTGGACTTGTTTGATTAGAGTTAGTTACCATGTGAGATGAAAGAGCAAGGACGAAGAATAATGAACTCCCCAGAGAGTTAGTTTGTATTTTAATGTAGATACTCTTCATATAGCGGGTGATATATTCATACACACAGATACATATGTATTTACAATTACTGGCTTTTTGAGAGAAGGCATTCGTACTCCTAGTCCTTCTTTTCCAATAGTCTGCAGTACTTACCTTCAAGGTCGAGAGAGCAGTAATTGAATTTCATAAGGACATTGACTTTAATCTTATTTGCGTTTGGTATAATTATTTAATTGTTCTAGACAATTTTATTTACATAATGCAATCATGGTTATCGGCAGGGGATCTTTCGGAGGAGGAGAGATATCACTTTACCCTTACCGACACGATGCTTGCGGTTATACTTAAAATACTGTTATTACTCTGCGAAGTAAGAAATCTTTTCAAGGCTAGAGAGACAATTAAACATAATTTCCTTCCAGCTACATTGTAAACTGCAATTACGGATGATATTATGAACACAAATTTTACAGTTTGCTTTTAAATAAGACTTGCATGTCGAGCTCATTAACGCGATAGGATATCTATCGGATGGATGAAGTGTGCCGCGGTGAATTTGGGGCTACGCTAAATTCCTATGCCCTGAAAACGGTAAGATTTTAAATCATCTAAGCAGCAGACACAAATACGAAGTTGTCCGCGAATATCGGCGGTCCTGCTGGATGAACAATGTCGATCATCCATCACACCGACTGGGGAATTAAATTGATTATCAGCTCCCGAAATCGATATGACATGTTCCGAGGTAACAGAAGGATCAATTAGAAAGCGATGCTGATGAACAACGTCTCTGGACAATCCCGGATGTTGTCAAGAATCGTGTGATCAGTGTTTTCACAGTCACAGAAAGGGGCACCTAAGTATTTGGTTTGTTGTGGAATTTGAAAGTCGTATAAGCTTCAAGTTCAGGTTTAAGTTTCTCTGTAGCGAAAATAAAGAAATTGAATCGGCCGAAATCAGACCATCCTTTGAGGTAAACAGGTGGGGAAGATGGGGCAGAATGCTGTAAAACAACAAGTTACAGTCCGTGGGGTCTCCAATAGGATAAATTGTTCCTTTGCACAAGAAGAGTAAAAAAATGACGTTGGAATTTAGATTGATCATGCGCCAACCGTTATGAGCCTTTCTCGGACTATGAGGTTATGACGTCAATTCTAAGCGTTATATTTGTGAGTTAGCCATATGATTCAGTTGTTGGTCTTTTGTATTGCTGTAAGGAGATCAGTTTGTTTTTATTATGTTGAATTAAAATATATCAAAGTTTATTGTTGATTATGACCAGACTATACATGTGATACACTTTTATGATCCAGAACTCTGCGCGACTCGGCAAAATTTATCAAATGAAAATACGTGATAATGGAGGATTAGGAGCTGACCTGAAAGCTTGAGAAACTCAAGTGTTTTATTGTCGGGCTCATGATAGTTTATTGTTATCACGACACCACGAGGAGTGATTATAATTAAATCGACTTAAATTAGAAAGTCGATTAAGTCAGTAGAAATTATATAAAGGATTCCGTTACAAAAGCGCCTTCTTGAAGGTAAGAGATTTTTATGGCTCTTGCTTAAGAGAATACAGCAGACTATTCTTTGCATTCACAGTAATTTCTTTTCGAGCAATACTTAATATTGTTTGGGGGAGTGGCTCAAACGCTCAACACGGCCTTATTTATTTTTCTCACATCATTTCAATTTCGACTGAGAAATGCCCCCAAAGAAGGCGATCGCCTATAGAGCAGCCTCACCCTCCAACCAATCAAGATTAAGCTCGTCGATCTGAGTTTCTGCGAGTGTGGACACTCCTTCTGTCAGTTTGACAGCAGAAGGCAACGCATGTATCATACACGCGGAGGTGAAACATTCAGTAGGCACACAGACTGTATCTACCGGCAAACTAGAGAGTTAGCTTAACAGCTTCCAATTTGCCTGTCCAAATCGCCTTTGGTGTTATGTCATCGCTAATATGACGTCACACAACAATAAATGAGGGTTTTTTTCAGGTTAGAAGAATCCTCGTTTAATTTAGTTTGAAAGAGAGGCTACATACGAAAGATAGGGTTGGTTTCTAGAGTCAGTTCTTCCGCCTTTTTACAGAAAGTAAGGTGAGTGTTACGGACTCTTAAGGTCTTGAAGGGAGATTTACATAACTGAATTAGTTTTGACTTCGGATATCCCGAGTAGGCCCCTTACGAAATTCCGCTTTGTTTCAAAAGTCACTAATTTCGTCAACAGCAAACGAGGAGAAGTCGACTGTATCAGCCGTGGTCGCTGTTTATCTGACCTTTTACCCCTATCATTGAAGCTTCAGATGACGTTCTTTTGCGAGGCTGCGGCCAGATTAAGGCTAAAATTGCTAGCCTGAAAGAACCGTATTAAATACTGAGATAGATTTTCCAAGCTATTCGAGATAATAATCTCGGCTACCAACTCTTTCACTAGATTCTCAAACGCATCTAGCTATTTCCTACTTTGAAGAAATGCACGGACAAAATGAGAGAAGGGCGTTTCAAAAGATGGGAACCTATTCCTGAAGATCGAAAACAAACAATGTTAGCTTTTTACCGCCACAATTTCTCACTACTTTTTGCTTGTTAACACCTAATTGGAACCAAGATTAAACGATCAAGACTACAAAAATAAACCAGAAAGGATTTTGAAAGTGGTTCCTCCTAGAATATCTATGCCCAAGGGGTAAAATGTTCGGGCACGAATCTTAGTAAAATATAAACAGTGCGAAAACATTTAGGCAAAGAATGACAAGTGAGAAGTCAGAAGCTGACTATCCAAAAGTTACGAAGGATGAAATAATCTTTCTTCTGCACTTTTTAAGTATGGGAGAAAGCAGTCGCTTTGTTTTATCACACAAATCAGGAAATCCTAGACGTTCCGATTTCGGCCTTTAATGACAGGGACAGCTCACTCTGTAATATGAGCCGCCATAAAAAGGCAATTTGACTCTTGTCTTATATTCCGAGACGGTACAAATTTAGCCAGCTGACAACTTTCAGAGCTATAAATTACTGCTTAGATCAGGTCTCGCGTCATAAGATGCTTTCTGGGTACTATTTCTGGGAATTTCCCTGGGAAAAAAGTGCTCGAGATAATGTGTGGAAGCGTAGGAAAATAAGGTACCAATATAAGAGCGATAATTCTGATTATTAGCAACAACGCCTTACTGTTGCCTAATATCCCCTGCACTTTTTGTGTCAAGATTTGAGAATATCTTAAAAACGTTTATATAACACTCTCGGGACAAATAGAAGTTAAACTTTTACTAAATTTCGGTGAAAATGGAACAAATGACGCAAGACACTTGCCACATGAAAAGGGGTGTCCAGTTCTGGTATTATCTGTTTTCTCAACCTCTCCTCTTAGCAGCAGTGAAGTCTGACATGCAAGTGCCTAAAATACTCGCTTTCAAACTTAACAACGTTTTGGAACTGGGGTAGGGGATACTTTCATATGTCATTGTCCGAAATTGTAGTGGCTAAAATCATGCACATGATTGCCCAGTGCTGCACTTTTTGTGTCAAGGTTAGAGAATATCTTAAAAACATTTATAAAATACTCTCTCGTCATTTATCACCGACAATGTGTGCGGCACAAGCTTTGAACTTTTTGTCGGAGGGACTGGAATCTGGTCGTCACTTCCACTACAGAATCGCCCAGTCGGACATTTGTCACCTAATTGGCTATTGTCGTACCTAACAGTCAATTGAAGTAGCAAAACTTCCCAATGGAAGCAACTCTCTTCACATGCACCCCCAGGTTTTTGACTTTAAAAAACTCACCTATCTAGCATGGGCGCAGATCGCTGTAAGAACTGGGGGGGGGGGGCAAAAGGATTAAACGTGGACAATTGGACATTTCTGAGTATCCCTGGAGGTCTTGGGTAGTTAAAAACGGCACGAAGATGGCATTAGCTTGCCTTGACCCTCAATTCTAAACCATATTCTCTTGGCCCCGGACTTGATAATGTTACTATTATCACTCTCTACAGATGCCTTTGCTTAACGGCGGTGATTGTAATGTCTTTCCACCCATCACGGTCCTTAGTATGACTTATACTGTAAACTTGGTCGTGCCCGTTGAGCCATACCACAAAATTGTCATACATAGCAACAGAAATTGTACGAGAAGACCTTTAATTCTCCATGATAGCACAAATTTAACAACGTAACGATAAATTTACTTTATTGAATAAAGACTGTGATTGATTTGGTTTCAATCACAATTTTGCAATCAATGAGGGCGTCACCTAAAAATATTCTGAACCGATTGTGTGGCCAAAATGAAACTGCTTCGCTTTCAAGACATAACCATTCTAAGAAATTTCAACCTGTAAGAAAACGTGCGTTATACAGTTGAACACGTACAACAGGGAATAAAAATATGTCACGACCAGAATTCAAATCGAGAAAACAAGGAGTATTACGACTTTGTTCACTGGAGCAAAGTGCGTAATCTAACACCTCACTATAGCATAGAATCCGAGCTTGAATCCCGGCAATAGAGCTTTTTTATTCTCTTGCAACTTTTCCACGTTACTTAAACATTTCGAGTCCTCTTTCTGCAAACCCAAAAAGTAATTTCAAGTACGATACTTACAAGAAGAGAAAGTTGGTTGACCTGATGGAAGGAAGGAAACGAGAAAAAATCAAAACCAGGTACGGGTGCGAAATCTCAATTAAATACAAAGCGTGAGCCAAAGAGGTAATTGATAGTCACTTAAAATACAACTACTACTTCCAGTAAGTTTCGAACCAAATTTATGATTCGAAAGAACAATTGTCTTCGAAAAGAAGTTAAGTAACTATTTCTCGTAAAACATCAATCGGCAAGTAGGGAACAGTTTTAAATACGTGTTGGGGATAAGAAAAATTTGAGAGTAAAGGTGGCAGTGGAAAAATTCCTCAAGACCCAAAACTAGCAAATTCAATTCAATAACGGTAACGTAGTAAGATCCTCGATATTTCAGTTACTGCACAAAATAGCGAAAACATTTTAGTACTGAAAAGCTTTTTTCGTCTCACACTCCTCAGAGTACAAAATCGTCAGAGTTAAGATTAATGTAAAAATCAATGAAACTTAACCCAACTGTGTTTTAAAAGTAGGAAATGTATCACATCTTTGCACAAACTTTGGAGCAAGGGGTAAATCATTCAAAATATCACGTACGCATTTGAAGAAACAAAAATATCAAAAAATAAGAAATCGGGGGAGGGGATCAGAAAAAAAGTATCAAAAAATAAAATTTATGATAAAAAAAGTAAAAAAACAAAAAAAAACAAAGAAAGAATAAAAAATCAACTAAACAAAGAAAAAATCAACTAAAAAAAGAAAAGATCAACTGAAAATAAAAAATCTACTAAAAAAATAAAAAAACAACTAAAAAAAATAAAAAATCAACTAAAAAAAATTAAAAATCAACTAAAAAATTTTTTTAAAAAATCACGCACACCTTTCTCAAGAGTAATTTGCCCGTCGCTTTGGAAAAGGAAACTCACCATCTCCACCGATTTGATTGATTTCAAATATCCTGTCAAGTGTATTTTTATCGTCTTTTTGCCCCAAAACTACGACATAAGAGAAGAAAAAAATGTCAACAAATTTTCATGTGGGATATATCACGTAAGCTACAATAACTCGTAGAAATAATAAGCAGGTTTCGCTAATTGGGCCTACAGAACATTTAAAACTTAAAACGGCTTGGTGTTAAGTCAGTCAAATTTAAGATGCTGCAGTGTCGGTATAATTCTATTTCTTTACCTAACTGTTGAGGCATGCCTTGGATTATTACTGCGAGTTTGTTATCTGCAAACGCTGGTATCTATGTACTTTGTTTGCGAATAATACTAAACTCTAAAACTCGATCAATACACCAACATGAGTGGGCTTCCGATAAATACGAGCTACAAAGGATCTGCAAACTCTTTCTGTGTATCAAAACATCTAAAACAATTAAGTTTCCCATCACACTCTTCTTCCATGGTAAACCTAATATTGCAATGCCTGAAGATTAAGTACTACTTTCACTGAGAATGTAGATGGAATCTTGGAAACATGTATAAATGAAGATGGAATCTTGGAAACATGTATGAATCAAGATGGAATCTTGGAAACATGTATGAATGAAGACGGAATCTTGGAAACATGTATGAATGAAGATGGAACCTTGGAAACATGTATGAATGAAGATGGAATCTTGGAAACATGTATGAATGAAGATGGAATCTTGGAAACATGTATGAATAAAGATGGAATCTTGGAAATATGTAGGAATGAAGATGGAATCTTGGAAACATGTATGAACGAAGATGGAGTCTTGGAAACATGTATGAATGCAGATGGAATCTTGGAAACATGTATGAATGAAGATGGAATCTTGGAAACATGTATGAAAGCCACTGATCTCTAAAAAACACTGGATCGTGCCTCTTCCGTCTGCAAGTGAGGTCTGACTTTGGACGCCATTTCAGTCCCCATCACACAAAGCTTGTGAACAATGTTACGCAACATGGCAGACTTTCCCGCTCTATTTTAACTAATGGGAGCCAGTACTCGTGACTACACTTTTTCGTAGTTGTAAACAATGGGAAGCGATCCAGTCTTTTTTAGAGATTAGTGATGAAAGCAGGTTGAAGATATGCGTCATTTCTTACCAGTTAATTATCAGGATAGTGCACAGCAGCCGCGTAGCCAGGGTGCGCATAGGGACGAGGCCCCTCAGTACAGTCACACTGCCCCCCCCCCATGCATGCAAAAAAGTTACTAGCCTCGGTACATAGAGTTTCACATCGCAATTTTACATGGCCCCGCCCCTGCTGAATTCGTGCTAGCTGCGGGTGCGGTGCTACAGCGTCCATTGGGAAATGTTGATACTGATGATAATGATGATATACAGAAACATTCCAAAAAACAGCTATTCTTCACCTCCCTTAATGAATATAAGTAAAATTATGTACGGAAATAAATGTACATAACCTCACCAATGTAAAAAGATAGGTTCGATCCATGAGCGGTTAATTAAAAGTGGTTATTGTCCTTTTTTTAGCAGCTGAACAAAATAAAGCCAATTTATCTGCGAATAGAGGAGCTCAGCACTAAGGTTGACCTTGGCTGAGTTCTGCATGCACAGGCGTGCGGGACCGGGGTGGGGAGGGGATCATTGACCCAACCAAATTTGTGGAAAGTCGAAACTTGGGCATAAACCGTTGCCTGCATTCAGGCAATTTGTTTAGTAAATAATTGAATTGCTGGTATCTACCTATTTTGCTAAAGAATAGTCTGACTTTAAACTGTCTTATTTAAATTTGTCCGAATATTTCAGATCTAAACTTAGAACAGAGAAAGTTGTGCCACGCTAAACTGACATATCACTCTTCCTATATGTATTGTGAATTTACTACTAGGTTAAACGAGGAAAGCTTGCATCTGCCAACTCCTTGGTGCTTGTGGTCATAAGTATTATTGATTATTGATCGTTTGCGACGCAACCAAATAATAAACATGACTGCATGAGATATGGACCCATTGCATCATCTGTAAATCTAGTATTTATCCGAGGCGAAGAGAAAATAGAATTTGATACTTTAAGACTCTAAACTTCTGTTATTGCCATCTCTGAGGTACATTTTCGAGCCCTTATTACTGTGACTACTATGTGAGGGTTAAGAACAAGAATGTGAACCAGCTGCTGTGGTCAGCTGATCGTTGTCAGGGCTTACCTATCTAAATATTATTTTCTTATCTTTGTGCATAGGCTCATGTTTCAAGAGATCAGCTCTCCTCAATATAGGTGGCATTGCATATCGAGTCCTGTTTGTGTCAAAGAAGGGTCACTCGTGCAGCTAGAGAGTGGGGCATATTTGATAGGAGAGGGAGACTTTTTTAAATAAAATTGTCACAACCAAATAAAGAAAAAACTCTATTTGGCGCAAGTAAACGATTCTAGATTAATAGAAACGAGCAGCCAATTAAAGAGGGCCAAATTAATTGATTTCAAGCAACCACAAATGTTTCTGCGAAGCGGGCAAATAATTAATCGATTAAAAATAAGCTTCTTTGGTCAGATACAGATATGATTGTAAATCTATGATTCATTATTATCGAAAATCGAACACTCTCTGGTTAAGTTTTGTTTCTGATTTTTCGGACAAATCCAGCGTTTCGAGGTTAAAATGTGTCAATCTCCTTCTTCCCGAAAAAGGTGTATTAAAATGTATACAAGTTGTGCTAAAATGTATACAAGCTGTACTAAAATGTATGCAAGGTGTACTAAAATGTATACAAGGTGTACTAAAATGTGTACAAGGTGTACTAAAATGTGTACAAGGTGTACTAAAATGTGTACAAGGTGTACTAAAATGTATACAAATTGTATTAAAATGTATACAAGTTGTACTAAAATGTGTACAAGTTGTATTAGAAGTTTTATCACAGGCGACTCCACTGGTATAAACTTTCGAAGGTCAAACTGACCTGCCTAAAGATCCTTGTTCAGCAACATACCAACGTGATCACGGTAAAATGTGATTAACAGAATTTTACTTAACTTTTGAAAAGAGTTCTTTATTGTGATTGGTAAAGACGTTTGAGCTCTAAGAAAGCCATGCATGTACAGAGACCTAGGCGAGGCATATTGACGTAGGGTGTGCGTGTGGCAATATGGCGAACCGCCATGGAATTTGTTTCTCAGGGGACGTTTCCTTTCTAGAAGTCACTGCATCTCTCAACCCCATGTGATCCATAGATTCTTAAAGGTACTTTATCTAAACGTAGACCGAGGAAAGGTGTCAAAGGAATTGACAATATTTTTGTTGCCTAGCAAATTTTTGATAAGGCAAAGTGGCTCTCATTGTTCCGTGTCTCCATCGCCTGTGTCCATTTCACGTGAAAAAAGTTGCAACTATTAGAAGTTTGGAATGGGATCACGTAATACGGTCACTCAGAAAGTCTACCTTTATCGGTCACTTGCCCTACAGAAACCATGTCAAGAAGTGCTCTCATGGTAGGAAATCCATATAGCCATTTCAAGACCAGGCTAGCAGCTGGAGGGCAGGAAGGGCAATGTCCCCCAACGGTTACTTCTGTGATATGATAATTACGATATTTTCTAGTAAAGAGTATAATGAACATAAAATTTTATGGATTCCTATCTACAAAGCACTACTTGTTAGTTTATTTCAAGGGATCTTCGAAATCCTCAAGGATGAAAAGTTAAGAGGTTCGTAATATCCCCAAGGCGCATAGAACTCCCGCAAAATCACAGTCACGTGCCACCTGTCCATACCCCCCCTTGCAATATGATGACACTTATGGAACAAATCTATTTAAGAATGAATTTTTTCTCTTGTACATAAGTTGTGATCCGATGATTAGAAGCAAATCTTGTTCGAGACAGAGCCAGCATTAAAGATATCATCAATATTGATTGCAATTGTGAAGATCTTTTATAACGTCTTACAGCGGTAAAGTGTTTTTAAACATCGTTTTTCAACGAGACTCGTTGACTGTACTAGTTTATTTTAAGCTTTAAATATCAAGTGGAAATGGACATTTTTTGTTGACAAAAAATTTTATTCGCAAACTTGCAAACTTTATTGAAACACAGCCATTGTATTCTCAAAAACGTCAAAAACTAGATAGATCTCTTCTATGGTACATACCAGGGTATTCTAATATATATCTGGGTTGGTTGATTCCGCCTCGCGGTGAACCACTTCTTAAAGTCTGATTCTTTCTTTCTTTATTAGAAGAGGTAGCTTTTATGAGGACTACCTGTTTCCACCATTTACCATTGTAGTACGTGCAGTCAATTTTGGACGTATTTTAGGTCTGATGAAATCGAAGGGAGAAATCACCTCTTAAAATCTCGTAGGCCCTACTGTGTCCCGTTTTTCTTATTGCTTTAAATGGAATAACGAAGGCATAATACTTTTAAAGCAGAACTTTCGCAAGGTTCTGTATCAAAGTGATTTACCCCTCGTCAAACCATCAACACTATTTCACCTAAGGGATTAAATTGCATGCTTTATCACTCTTCCATGATTACTGTCTTCAAAGGGATATATGAGAGGTCGATAAGTTACAAGAGATGCCATTAGTGTATGCACGGATTTCTTAGTTGTGGTGTGACATTGCGTAGGCATCTGCAAGGCACTGTATCCGCAAACGATTTTAATGGGCTGACACTTCAAAGTGAACTGAGACTTCTTCAAGTGATTATGAATCGAAATTGAGAAATTTCATATTGTAGTAAAGTACGTTGTAACTTTTCATGTATAAAGTGCCAACGGATAAGCAGAATCGTAGGAGGAAACTTTCCTGCATTTTCTAAACTTGGTAACTACCGTTCCCCTTCCCTGTACCTTGAATAGGAATTTCCCTTACATGTAGGCCGCACCAAATACGGATGTCATCAATTTAAAACTGCACCCTAAACACAGGAAGTAACAGCAAAGTTACTTGCTTTGAAATAACCGACACTTTTCTTCTACTTGAAAACCACCTACATTCAGATATTTACATCCCAAGTTCTGACATCAAACAACGGCAATCTTTGTCTGGCATGGAGGTCGCCAACATCACGTGACAAATTGTCATGTTAAGCAAAACGGCAGGGAAGAATGTGTTTTAGCTCATCAACAACAATGAATGAAAATGCCTAAACACGACATGAAAATGACGGTGTTGGTCGTCAACTTTGATTTCTATGACTGGGGCCTACTTCTACATCGAGGGGAGGGGCATTTTCGGGCATCTCATCCCATGTATTTATCTCTTAGGAAAAGCGCAACCGTGAAGATGTTTACGAATAAATCGCTTAGTTGCATCAATCGCTCTCAGTGATTTCTGTGCCCCCGGGAGCTTATGCCACACCTGGGGATGCCTCTCGGCTTATCAGGAGGCACGATGAGAGACTGCGGCATTTTCACTATTTTATTTTATCACATAGAGGGGATCTTCCTATGAATATTCCCATGAAGCATCATTAGTTAGGTGAAGTCTAGTCCTTTGGGAAGGGGCGATGGATAGGGCACGGGCACATTCCTGAGATCTGGCATTTGTCCAGCACAAATAACTAGTGTCAGATGAATAATGTAGACCTAGAACGAGCTAGCAACCATGTGGTATGTCTATGGTAGATCGATATAAGAGCAGATCAACCTAAAACCTATATGTATAACAACCCTTGTGTTATGTCTACTTCTAGATCGAACTATAGGCCTGTTTTCAATTGCAGGGGTTCGATACTGGTGCGGATATTTGATGAACAGTGCGTCTTCAAGTCGTGCTCAATATATGGAGTGAGATGAGGTAGAAAAAGAGCTCCGAGTGAAAACTCAGTTCTCACTGGCTTTAGTAATGAATGAAATGGGATAATATGATTGCTAATTAGATTAAGGAGGGAAGAAACGAGACTTTTGTCGCCGTTAAACCTCCAGGATTGATTTTTCTAAGATAAAATCTTCACTCTTCCAAACAGTTTTGGTTAAACTGTGGCTCGGAATGCCCATCGGAAACTTGAGGTGGATTTATGTCAAGCCGAGTTTGCGAAGTATTACCAGATCTGATCCAATGCCAAACACTACTAGTCACTTAAGCCATCCACTGCTTACACACATATAAATAATGTTAACAAATTTGGAAGTGCTTTGAAAGTAATGAAATACTACGTTAGGTGAACAGTTAACGAATTTATAATTCTGTAATGGCATTCTAATAAAGTAGATGAAGCACTTGACAGACAAACGAAAAACACTAGCAATGTTTTCTTCGTAAAGGAACAGTACTTAGTATGAAAAAATATGGTAAGAAAATTATTAGAGTACTCCATTTTGCTCAAGAGTCGATGACTTTTCAGCACTGGGCTATATCCGGACTACTTTTCAAAAATCCGGTACAGTAACTTTTATGCGGTGCTCATTCTGACTGCAAAGAACTGTTTGCGTTTGTCCGGTTTCTCATTTTCTCAGGTTTCTCTGTGATTTCTCTCGAAGCAGCTTGGAATTTACCGTAATGTTTACGGAGTGTGACGGGGCATCTAAGTTTCCCTGCCTTAGCCTTGGTATCAAATTATTTTTACCCTGCATCATGTTGGATGGTATTACCGACCACATTTAAAATTTCAAGCTATTCAATGAGCATCTACATTTCGGATAATGATATATTCTACTTTTTCATCGAGTTAACTTTCACGATTCGATGTTTTCCCGACAAAGTAACTCCATATATTATGGGTTTTAATTTCAAGTCACTCTGGAGGCGCCGTCGAGTGAAATGTAGAAAATTTTTTCCTTGTCGGAAACAGATACCTTGACCTTCACAGAAAATGGAATGCGTTGTGACTTTGTAAATCGTGTCACGGTTTTATTGGTCGTGACTACATAACTTTCCTATGTTACTGTAAGTAGTTCCTTTAACGTTAGAACATCGTTCTCAATGTCTTCAAGTCCTTGATGATTTCCTCTACGTGTTCCTTGTATGTAAGTTATAGTTGTATCTTTATCTCCCGGTTTCCTTCGGTCACGTCGACCCATTCATTTTAATGATTTATTATTCTGTATAAAAGTAGCTGCGTTTTTCATGTAATTTTTAGTGAAGATCAGGTGAAGCGATGTGTATTGAAACTTGTAGTTGAATTTGGATTGTTGTGACATTATATATGGTGAAAAAATTTGAGAGTTCTACTGTTTCTAAGCAACCTTCCACAACAGAATGATTGACAATGTCTTGGTTGTTTCTGTTCAATAACTTTCAAGGGAATCCTTTTGATAGTCAGAGAATCACTCGAAAAGGGGGGTGCCTGTGAAGTTTTCACCCCTAAAGAAACCATTGCGATTGTATCTAAAAACATATCTAGTTTTACTACCCAAACTTTGGAGTTTGCATGTTCGTTGCTGTCAGAGACATACAAGGAAGGTGAGATGATTTCAGCTTGACTTGTTTCATAACGTTCGTTAACCCTTGTTCATGTCTTTCGTATGTTGGGGAAGTGTATCAGAGGGTGCTTTCCTTACTGCAATTACAAAATGCCATCAATCAACATCTACCTTACAGTTCACTAGACCGTGATATATGTTACAATTTGTTGCAAACTATCAGAGGGGTGGGGAACTGCTCCCTCTACCCTTGGCTAAGCTGCCAATGCTCGGGTGCTAAAAATATCGCTATTTAATGTAGATGATTGCAAAATACCACGACATCTCATACATAATCTGGCTTAATTATACACCAGAAACCTATCAAAAATATGTGGTCACAGTCCATTTGGTCATGCAGGCACCAGAGTGGGTGCAGACTGTTAAAGCTGACGTGAATACTATTTCAGGAGTCACGTCTGCTCGGGTCTACTAGGCCTCTCCAAAATCTCTTGTTCAGGACGTGAAACGAATCAAATAAAAAGCAACGTAAGCGCACAAAAATTGGTAGCAGTTGCTTTACAGCAATCTAAACATTACTTCTGGTTGGGTGTGTTGGAAATACTACAAAATGGGCTTCAGTTATTATGGATTTAAAGACTCCATAGGTTTCTACGGAAGAAATGTAGCAGTAGATTTTTCGCGTGTTTCCTAGAGCACTAAAATTGTTACAATCAAGCTTGAAACTTACTTTGTCTCTTTAAATAAGTCAGGTGTTTAATATATGGCAATATATTTGTTTTCTGAATTCGATATTCCTATCAAACAACTGTCGTGAAACACAAGATCATAGCATGAATATTTCCTTTCCTTTCTCTTCTGGTGCATCAGGCACTACGTCATATGCTAGCCGTTAGTTTGTGAAGGTACCACAGTTCTCGTCAACTTTATATTTTGGTTGTACGAAATGATTATCGGGTCATTGTACAATTTGTGAAAAAATCCACAAAGATTCTTCTAGCAAAACGCGTTAATACCTTCGATGGTAGGCCCAATGCGAATACACAGATCAAAACCTACTGGTAAATAAAATAATTCTACAGATACCGTGGTGTTTATTACTTCGTCAGCATCACAATCAAATCACTTAAGTGTTTGCCACAGCTACGACATTTAAGATATCAGCGTAAATATGGACGAACATCTCAACTTTAAATTTACTTACCTGCAAATGCACACGAGCTTACGAGGACCAGCGATAAAAGCAGTATTCGTCTCATCTTGCCAAGAGTTAGGTGTCCACTATCCAGTTCTGCAGGCAAGGATGGTTGACCTTGATTTACAGATTACTTTATGCGATGATGCATGGATAGTATTACAGCGGAAGTAATCTTCTTTCGACGGAATGGAATTCTGCTTCAACGTCATTCGACGTCAAAGGCGTGAAGGCCCTTCCGTAGCGTAAAAAGCGGGGGCAACCCTATTACGGAAAACTGTGACGTCATTCATGGGAAGGAGGGTAAACCATGCAGAAAGCATATTATAAGAATGAATGAAATCAATCTGTTTTCACTGTGTTTGGATTTCACCAGAAATTGACGCGCTTCTTCTGGCGTTAAAGGCCCGACAACGCATTAGTTTAGATTTGCACAGAGATAGTGATTTGGATTGAGACAGAGGCAGCACTTTTCCTTCACAAGGTTTTCAAATATGCTTACCATTCTTCCTTATTTTGTGAAATAAAACTAAAAAGAAGTGTAATGTAACGTTTCATTAATTTAGGGCAGTGTTGACAGATAAGATTGAAAGAAAAAGACATGGGGCTAAAACATTCTTGTCGGTGAAAGAAGACAAAAAGAAATCGTCAACATTGGTGCATGATGCCAGAAGAGAAAAGTCAGGGGATATAATCGCATTTATAATCACTGTTAATAACGGGAAGAGTGGACAAAGGCCATACAAGAATAACTGCCTTTTATGACCTTGTTTCTAATAAAAAGAGGATATTTAGAGGAACTAAGTTATAACAAAACGAAAAGTAACTAACCAAGTAAACCTACATGCAGTGGCGGTTTTGAAGGGCACGGGGCCCTGGGCCGAAAAAAGTTTGTGGAGCCCTACGACGTCATGCATCGGAAGGACGTTCAGACATTATCGTACTGTGGAAGTTCCGGAGGCATTTTATTCCTTCCAGTGGATACAGTTTCTAGTTTTCTCTTACTTCCATGACATTGATATGGGCATTTAGTCACAATTTTTCTTAGCATTGAGGCGCGGGGCCTCCTAAAGGTGCGGGGCCTCGGGCCATTGCCCTGTCGGCCTCCCCCCCAAAACTGCCACTGCCTACACGTCTAAGAAACTTGGAACCTTAAGATAATGATTAGCAATTTCTTTCAAAATCTAATCTGTATTGTTAGAAACTAACGTTTTTCGTATCCCTTAATAAGAACAATGAGTCATATGCATATCTCAAAGTGGAAACAGAGTGCAGAGAAACAAAACCATAACTAATAGTCAAAATAAAACTTTGCATTTTAAGCAGTGATGCCCCCTGGTAGGCCCACCTGCTTATTGCTGACACTGATGAAAAATGGCCTTGTGGGAGCTACGGAGCTTCCCTCTTACTTTCTTTGGAAAACATATCAGATTTAGAAAGTTATCGCCAGTTAAAGCTACCAGTCTCAATTATAGAAGATATTGCAACCGACCGAAGTCGATGGAAGATTTGAAGATCAGTCGATGCAGAATACGTGAATGTGAATATTACCAGTGTCACATTTCAGTTGGGGAGTCCTCCGATTTGTCAATATCTAATAGGAAATTTTGTAGGATGTATCTAGAAATTCAGCAATGCTTCTAAGCCGAAAGAGAGCAAGCCCAAATCTACTTGGCCAGGTTGTCATTCTCTTGTTATGTCATTGGAAATTCCAGTATGCATCAAGAAGGGAAGCAGGCTCGACAAGTGCTACGTTGATCGCTCGTCTATAGCCGGGGAGGAGGGAGGGGGGAGAAGAAAAGATATCTCTCTATCAAAACCATTAGTTGAAATGTGACTCTTGAAGTATTTCACTATGGCGTGACGTTGGTAGTCACGTAAACTTTGGTGGTATAACGTGAACATTACTGAGGCTGATAGCGTCGCCCATACTTCGTTTACGCGTTGCCGAAATTTGTCACGCAATGTCTAAAAATCCCACCCTTTGGGAGAAATACTACGCCGTCTTGCAGTTGGAAGCCGACGTTTGATAAAACAAAGGAATGTGACGATTATCTTCTCAAATATCTGCATTGATATCAAGTGTAGTAAGGTGAAGCTGCAATAAAACATGATCCCAGGTGGTTTCTCTAGATCAGGGGGTTTCAACCTTTTCCAGCAATGTCCCCATTTTTTGGTTAATGAAAAGTTTGCGTCCCCCATTTCATTTCAAATAATGACTTATCATAACTGTCGAATAGAATATATAACAATTTTTTTGCGATTAAATGATGCTTGCGTCCCCCCAAAATTTTTCGATGTCCCCAACTTGGGGACGCGACCCCAAGGTTGAAAAACCCTGCTCTAGATGCATCCAAAACTATCCCTGATGATTTTTAAAGTAAGATTGCGATCAGAAAAAGCTAGCAAGTCAAAACTGAGGTACAAATCGGAACAAACTTCTCCAATACCTGAAACATTCTCCTGATGCTACAATTTTCGCTGATCAGTGACCTCTATATAGCCTCCGCTTCAACAGACTCGTTCTAGTCATCAAATTCCGAGAGTAAACAGAAAGAGACAGTGACCTTGCATGTATGTATGTATGTATGTATGTATGTATGTATGTATGTATGTATAAAAGAATAGTATGAATATGAGAAGTATGAGAAAAGAATAACTGTCCTCTGGAGGGTGGATGTTTAACTAAGGGTGTAGTTTATAAAGCGTACGTAACCGAGACTGTGTCTGGTAAAGAGAAGATGTACATTGGCTCTTGCAGTATTGAAATTAAGAAAGGCTTCAGAAATCACAAGAAATCTTTTTATAATGAAAATACAGGCTTGAAATGGAGCTGTCAAAACATAGCTGGGATCTAAAAGCGCGTAACACTAAACACAGCATCACATGGAGCATTGTAAATTTAGCTAAACCATACAAAGGGGGCAGGCGTAAATGTAACTTGTGTATTACCGGAAAGTCTAAAACTATAACCGCTTGTACAAGTAACCTATTGAATAAGTGGTCCGAGCTGGTCTCGAAGTGTCCGCACACGAATTCTTTTGTTGCCAATAAGTACAAGGACAAATAACACGATCTCGTAATGGTAAGGTAGATCATAAATGGAGGTGCAATAATCGAAGAATTTTCTTTCGGGGTCTGAGGAACGTCAGCAGACAGGACGTGAAACTTAAGGTAACTGCGGTGCTTCGCTTTTCCTTTTTTACCACTATTTTGTAGTATTAGGCTCTACCTTGTTGTATTGAGCACCTTAGCAACAGTATCAATACTTGTTGGTATATATGTACGTATGTATGTATGTACGTATGTATGTATGTATGTATGTATGTATGTATGTATGTACTGGCCTTGCGTTGACCACTGACCTCTAAAAGACTGGATCGAGGTTCCCATTGTTTCCAACAGCAAAAAGTTTGGTCACGAGTAATAGTTCCTAGAATCAATAGCAGATTGAAGGTTCACTATGATAGGTAACATCTTATTATTATTATTTTTCAAACTGTTTGTCTGTCTGTCTTCTCCTCCCAAATCCCTGGACCAAATCACACTAAACTTGTTGTTGTTGCCTGATTCCACGGGAAGGTTTTGGCCTTACCAGACCCTGGTGGGTCCCCTCGGGGTGTCCCCTGGGGATGCCCC
Organism: Carybdea cf. marsupialis auct. non (Linnaeus, 1758); assembly: GCA_010016065.2. Classification (NCBI taxonomy): domain Eukaryota; kingdom Metazoa; phylum Cnidaria; class Cubozoa; order Carybdeida; family Carybdeidae; genus Carybdea; species Carybdea cf. marsupialis auct. non (Linnaeus, 1758). The sequence continues at coordinate 4,964 of JAAAKL020001426.1, read as the reverse complement.
AAGCTTTAAAATGCCAGTTTCAGGGTGAGGGAGGCAGAATTTGGGGTTGGGTCAGTATACCAAAAATGTCGGGCGACCCCGACTTAGGGGGACTGGATCTGGTCTTCAGGTCGATCCGGTGAACCCGGAGGGCTTAAAACAGGAAAAAACGTTTCTCTGAAAAAACTCTAAATTCTAGAGCTTTCCAAAACATTTTGAAACAAGGCTAAAAAGGTTTTTGGGTTATGACATGATGATACAAACGAATTGGTTGCTTTTGAGCTATTGCACCATCGTAAAAACTTTTTTTTGTTGAATGTTATCTTCAGGTTGACCCACAGGGGTGTCTGCTGATTCTAAATGTGATTTTCGGGGTGAATGAGGCGTAATTTGGGGTTTGGTCACTATACCAAAATCAACAAAATTTAAGAAGTTATGTTGCTAGAATCAAACAGAAAATAAGAATTTAAATGTGATTAACAGTATGTCCTTCTCAACTTTTGTATTATATTTTAATGTCATGTTTACTTATTGTCTTCATTCATAGGAAGAGCAAAAGAATGCTATCTTTTCAATATCATATGTCTGCTGTTCTGGTAACAAAATTTAAGAATTTTTATGTTCCTACATAGAATCAAACAGAATTTTTAGGTGTATAGTACTGAATGTCTCTCTCAACTAATAGATTCCCAGGCAACGCCTGGTATTCCTACTATTGCTTATAAGCTTTGTTTGATGGGAAGAACATGGTGTCCAACGACAGACCTCGCTTTGAGATGGAAGATTCTCGACCCAGTCTTTCTTAGAGATCAGTGCTCATGACCAAGTTCGCGCGGATCTGAAATGGTTCTTAAAATATCGATTTAGCCAATCTTGGATCGTCATGATCAGTGATTGCACAGTCTTACTGATCCCAGAAAGAACTTAAAGATAGCGTCAACGGTAGTTTAATAGAGTAACAGCAAGTAAGACGATATATTTAAATGTAGGGCTTGGGTTAAAGTTACCTGTCAAATAATAATTAGCGAGTCATGAGTTAACAACCACAGTATGACTGGAGTTAACCATATTCATCCCTTCAAACCAAAGAACGTTGTACTGTTGATAGGTTTTAGTTAGAGGAAACACAGGTCTGTAGAAAAAGAGAAAGAAAAAAGTAGGCATCCTCCCACGTATGACGTAAGGGGATGCTACTGCTTGTAAACTTTCGTAACATGCCTCCATCTTACGGTTTTATTGACGCTAGTGTACACTTCCGTACATAAGAGATACAATTGAGAGATTCAATTTATGTTGTGCGACCGCATAAATGATTGATGATACGATCTAGCACGCTTTACAGGGTAGCTAGGTAACTGCTATTTGAAACGTCTACCATGCTATTCAAAGTTTAACTTTAACTCAATGATCATTTAAACTTGACTTACGACATTATATCATCAAAAGCTTGGAAAACCGTGATGCAAACCTTTAGATACGACAAAATTATCTCCACCATATGTAACACAAAACGAAAGTTCAAAGACAGTTAAAGAAGGCTTTCCAAAATTGATGTGTATTTCCCTACACTTTAAAGAGGCATAAATCCTGTTTTCTCACAAATCTCTAAAAAACACTGTATCGAACATCTTCCTGAAACCGAGGTCAGTCATTGATCGCCATTTCAGTGCCCATCAAACACGCTTATAAACAAAGTTACGTAACAATGCTGATCTTCCCGTGCTATTTTAACTATTGGGGACTAGTATACGTGATCACGCTTTTTCACTCTTGGAAACAATTGGAAGCTCGATCCAGTTTTCTTTTGGGATCGGTCGTACTTGAGTCCCGGATGTAGGAGCTCCTACTGAAGTCAATTGCCTCAATAGTTATAACTAACAATATATATCCAATCATAGAAGTTATGGGAAGATGGCGTAAGAGATTCAAAACTGGTGTAGTGCTACAAAGTGTAGAAGAAGAGCGGCTACATTCTGTATACGTTGAAGATTCTGATAGGTACAGCTGGCAATGTGTGAAGGCAAAAGCAGCAATCATCTTTGTTGTTTAACATTGATAACGATGATAATAATCTTTTTTTAAAACTCATTTATTCATTGATAAAGAAAAGCAATACAGCTTGATACTCACTAAAGTAGGCATATCCAAACCGCTTATGATACATACCTTGACTCCAGTAAGAAAAAACAACAACAAGTGATAATAGTACAATAATGATCTAACAACTTAACTATTACTCCAGTTATCAGATCAACAATTCAGGATTTCGCCAGTCTTTGTCTCTTTTGCAAAATATAAAATAGGTAGTGCGTATTGCACAACCTATAAACGTTTTTACAAGATAACCCATCATGTCAATGAAACATTTACTGTAAATATCCCCCCCTCCCCTTCCCCAATGGCGCTCATACTAATATTTATTAATAGAACTTCGTAATCCTTGTTTAGTTGGGATCATAAAAGGCTGTATTTTTCTGATTTCCTGGCATAATCAAATGATAACTTTGGTTTAAAGCCAACAGTTAGTTCCAAAATAGAGACGATGCAGTTCCATTTAATAATCAAATCTGGGCAAAAGGTATTTTCCGAAAAATTGACGGAGAAAGAAAGCCTGCGACATCACTGTGATCATTACTGGCGGATGAAAAGAAATAAGCAATTATGCAGAGAATGTAGTCATGACGCCAATTGTGACGTCCTTCATCTAGGTGAACCAAACATCCTGATACAATATGCTGCAGGGTTTGTAGGTTTGGGCAAGAGAGGCATCAATTTACTCTCGGAATTTTTCCATAATTGCAGATTTTTACGAGTCGGTAGGGTGTTGTTTAGATAACGGCAAGTAAAGTTGTAGATATTACGAGGAATTCCCTTAAATGCTTTGTGCCATAAACCCAAGTGACCTTTTAAATTGTCTTTTATTAGAGCTTTGACGATGAAACTTTGAGATGTGAGGCAATTAGAATATTTAGAACTCTTTCTGATCTCTTATTTCATTTGTTACACATTTTACTTGATTTGAACTGATCATATTGTATATTTCAGGTTTTAGTAGCATTATAAACATGTCATGTATCTTGTCCCTCTGCATAGTATAATGTTTTACGCAGAACTACCTGACATTGTATAAATTTGGTCGCGAAATCGACGATATTTAATCCAAATTTATTTCTATCCAAAAGAGCGATGTCAAGCATACCACAGGCTGGATTTTCAAGCCAACACCTAAACTGCTTGTGCGGAAAGAAATTAGAATGAAGGGTGATTAACGGGTATACAGGGTTATATATTTGCAGAAAATGGATCAGGATTTCTAAGTTAAATAATATAGAGAAAGTTTGTCATTCCTGTGTACGTGTTGTCTAGTTTGTCACATCTTTGCAACCCTGCGTAGGAGGGGCAGTTATCTCGAAATTTTGTTCAAAGGAGGTGGTTGAGTCACCATATTGTAACTCATTCCAACTAGTTAAGCCGCAGCGGTTAAACTGAACTTATAAATTCATGACCACTTATCGTCATCATGTTTCATCAATTGGATTGGTTTGTATTAAAGATACGTATTTACTGAGTATGGAAGTGAAGGAAGAGAGGCCTGAGTTAAGCAAGATTATACTGGCAAGACCAAACGATTTCGCCTAGGGTAGCAGTCTGACGGTATACTGAACTTTATCTCTACTTCAGAGTAAGTCCCTTAAATCCTTCCTCCCGACCTGCGGCAATCTTCTGTATTTCGGCCTTGAACTCCTTAGCTTAATCACATTTTACTAAAATCCTGAATTTCTCTTATCACAATGTCTCTAAGCACTTCACAGTTAGCTAACCTAACCCCCACAACCAAAAGGATGGGACCCCCAAACCAACGAACACCTACAATGATATGTATATTCTATATAAAGGACGTTCTACACTAATCCTTCTCAAGACGTCAAGCTATATTTATGCAGTATTATTATCCTTAGGTAGCGAGTTTCACAGAATAGGTGTGACCACACTAAAAGCTCTGTCACCATAGGCATTTGCATGTAATCTAAACGGAACGTATTTTAAAATAAACTCTTAATGGGTTTTTCAGTGATATAATATTGGAGACAGATTTCATCACCAGTTCGTTCAATGCATTTCACATTCAAAGTACTAGCTTGAGAATAATAAGAGTTCCACCAAAGGTCATTGAAGAGTTGCATGTTGCTTCGCATCCAACTGGATAGTTTCAGGAATTTTGAGATAACCCAATAGAAAAGGTGATTTCAATGATCCCGTTTTAATGAAAGAAAAGTAAGAACACGGACTTGTCTCTAAGCCGTGATACTTTCTATTTTTCCCGGAATCTTCAGTTCAGAAGAGATGCAATTCCCAGTTAGGCCTACATGTTGCGAGAAGATATATGCATCGATAATTGCGGCAATATTTCTTGTTGAAGTCTTGAGTTAAATATATATCAAAATGTCGCTTGCCTCTACACCCGGTTCGCTCGCTCTTTACCATCAGCATAAGCAGTTCTGGTTTGTTCTTATTTAACTCCAAACTTGTTTTTGGTCATCATCCAATTGTCAATAGCAGTCACACAAGATTCATTATGGAAGTACAGTTTCGATTGCAAATACCAGTTACTTTTAAAGGTACGAAGAAGACCACCCGAAGATGATGAGTAGTAAACCGCATGTAGGCAGTAATAAAAAAGTTTTACATCAGGCCTATAGATTTTCTTTCGCAGACCAATGTCAAATAAACAGTTACAGATTTTGATTCTCAAAGCTTTAAGTATCTCGTTTCTCCTTCATGAAATTGCATGGAATGTAACCAAAAATAACTGTTGTCAGCATACAGTGTGACGTCATAACTTCCAATTACAAGTTTGATGAGATGCTAGAGAAAAGTGAAAATGTCATCACAGCACTGATCTCTAACAAACACTGGATCGAGCATCTTTCGTCTGAAAGTGAGGTCAGTCGTTGGACGCCATTTCAGTCCCCATCACACAAAGC